>JAMXBD010003260.1:0-129984 GCA_024138025.1 Combretum micranthum | reverse complement strand
CCATATTTGTTGTGGTATTGGAAAGGATGTAAAAGCCAGTGATCTGTTTAAAATGTGTATAAAAATGTAAGTTCAAACACTACCAGCAAGTATACTGAGTCTTGATCAAGTAATATAAAAGTGAGTCGAGTATCGTTCCCATAAGGACTAAATTAATTATAGATTGATTAGCTTTTGCTAATATTTAGGCAATTAAAATGTATCAATTAATTAACTAATTATATCTAATATCTATCAATGAATGCAATGAGATTGTGCGAAGTTATATAAGATAAATGTAGGAAGGAACAGAATCTATCATAATCTTTACTAATCATGCTGAAGTTATATTTATGAATAATTAGAATTGTGGATATTTATAAGAAATTGTCAAGACCTAAAACTATCAAGTTTTAGTAAACCATAAAATATAATCTATTAGCTTCCGCTATACAAATTATCAATGGAATCTAATTTACAATCATAAACCTTCCGATTCTATAATTATCTAATATCCTAAATTAACTTCTCCTAATTCCTTAGTGAGAAATTAAAATAAAATATTGCATGAATTACATGGAACAATTTCTAAATTAGATTAAACTCTGCTGCTTTCACAATTGTTGTTTAACCTAAATTTATGAATTCCTATGAACCCTAATTCTTTTTTCCAAATTATTTGAATTCTTATCAATACAATTTCAATAAAAAATAAAATAGATGATTAGGATTCAATACAAATAAATATTCCATAATTCTAACAATCCTATAATATAAGTTCAAAAATCATTTTAGTAAGTTTAGGATTTCATCACTTCCCACAAAAAAAAGTTTAACTACTCATGAATGATGATTCAATAATCAAATAAGAATATGCAATTGATAAAATTATGAACAAAGAATTTAGACAAACGAATTGCATAAGAAAAGAGATTAGATATCATCAATTCAAATATCGCAATCTTCAATTACAACTTCTTGAAAGCTCAAATCTGTCACAACTTTCTATGAAATGCTAAAACTATTTGTATATTAAAGTATTTTCTGTTTTTCTTCTACTTCTCCAACTAGAGGAGGGAAATCCCTTTTATATAGGAAAAATTTCATGAGAAGCATTAATGAAAAATTGCAGTTTCTACTTGTATGCTGGTAGTTACAGTTCCTACACTGGTGGCTTATAGACGGCGTAAAGTCTTTTTCTTCATTGCACAAGCAGTGCACTGGCAGCTTTCATCTTTGGTTACAAGTGTAGGCCACTCCTATGCCCACGGCTTAGATATGGATCTAGGCGACGTATATAATGAAAAATGAAAGGTTTGACCTATTTATAAGGAAAGCCATCCCAAAGCCGATAGCTTTGATGCTGGTTTAGATAATTCATCAAACTTTGTCTTTTCATTTGTCACCGAGCATGTGATATCTACCTGTGCCTTCTGATCTTCGATCTACACTGCCTTAACACTGGCGGCTTAGGGTCCGACATAAGTTATAACTTTCTGCACTGGCAACCTTTGAACTCTGAGCCGCCAGCCTTCATTCTCGCTGGCCTATTTACCTTCTACACTAGTGGCTTTCAGCGGTGTATGTTCAATTGAGTTAAGGCTTGTGAGGCTGGCAGTGTATGCAACGACTCTTTGAATAGTGCACAAATTTTGATCTTGTAAGCCGTCTCTACGCTAGCGGCTTTGATTCTTAGAAAGACGGCGTTGAATAAAATATTACAAAATCTGGCTTCTTCTTCCTCCTACATGCAGCGTTGAGCTAGTGTTTTTGTCCTCTTCAGTCTACACCGCACAAGGCCGGCGGTGTAGAGGCAGTGTCACGTCCCGAAGGGTACCCTAAACGTGACAGTCCGCCGTACACAATATTAAAGCCTAAGAATGACCACCTCAGTCATGCGAAGGCTTCCATACTATGTACAAGGTGTCTAACACATAGAGGAGACACATCGGAATGATACATTTCATGTTGATTAACTTGAGTAACAATGTAAAGGAAATTCAATTCACTATTCTTCAAAATACAACTCATTAAACTTCAATACAAATCATCAAAAGATTCTATTACATAGAACTCTTACAAGGCAAATAATAAAACCTAGCTAATAACTTCAAACATTCTTATGTCTTGCCGAAATCTTGAGGTCATTCTCGACTTCAACCATCTCAGTCCCCACTTAGCATTCTTGAGATAACTGTTCATTTAAACAACTATTGGGGTATAAGCTACACTAGCTTAGTGAGTGAAAAATTCCAGGATTACATTTATAACACATCATACAATCAAGTGATTAGACAGACAAGTGATATGCATAAGACACATGAATTCAACAAACATATGATCTGCCGGAAATCATATGTGGATGGACTTGCGCCCTCCATCCCGGGTTAGCAGATTAACGAATCCTGCGGTACGACCGAGACCGTTTTAGCTTACGGACAACTATAAACTATAAAATCGTTTAAGGTACAATGATAAACCAACAAATGCTAATGCTCCATCCCCATGTTGTATGAATGAGTTCAATTTCATCTTCAATTCCGAATAATCTATTATACCAATTCTTTTAAGTGATCAGTCAATAATCGCAGACAATCAATTCTAATTCATCTATACAAGCAATAATTAATCACTCGGCTTCGATATTCTTACATTCCATTTCTCATATCAACAACAAGCATACATAGTTCCCATTCGTCCCCATCATGCATATCCTTTTTATCTTTACCCAATATCTAGTGCAACTATTATTACAATCACATACAATAAATGAAATCAAAAGTAATACTCACTCGGCCATTGGATCACCGGTCTCTTAGTACAAGTAATCCGGTGGTAGGGAATCGTCGAATCCGGGATCGCCTAAAAAGGAAGAAATACTTTAATAAGTATTTCATCACTTAACTAATCCAAACTATTATACAACCTATCAAATTCGCAATTTTCGTCCTAAGCGGAAATTCCAATTTAAAACGGCCATAACTTGGTCATTTTAACTCAGAATCTCGCAAATTATATATCAATTTCTATCTACTTCGAAAGATCTATCTATTTCTAATATTATTTTCAAGTTTTAAAAACATTTAGGTCTCGGAACAGAGGGATCAGATCTGATCAGTAACGGCTTCCGATTCCGAAAAATAGTTTTGTAAATGTTTGTAATGTTTCTACTTATAGATTAGCTATAAATGCAATATGAATGATTTCCTAACATGAATGACATGAAATGAGTTTAATGTATGCATGATCTTGATGATTTTTGCTAAAAGGAAATTTATAACTTTTTATCTTGCAAGACCATAATAACAACTACTTATGAAAAATCTAGTTTCCTAACTTTGATCATTTCCATTTGTTTTGGATTTATTACTTAAGAAAATATAATTATTTTTGTTAAAATTGAGTCTTCATTATATCTATTACTTATGACTTTCATTTCTACATAAAAATTTCCATTTTGCACTTTGTAAACATGTTTTCAAGTGGGGTTGATTCCAAAATCCGAATTTTACAAAAATTAGTTTTTAAGTGATTCCTTTAAGTAAATATCATTGATACTTAGAAATTTAAGGCTCAACCATATATAACTACTAAGGACTTCATTCTTACACAAAAATTTGCATTTTACACTTTGCAAATATGTTTTCCAATATGATTTACTCAAAATCCGAATTTTAGAAAATCCACTTTTTGCATGATTCCTTTGGGAAAAACTTGTTTAATGCATTAAAAGTTGAAGCTTTACTACATCTATTGTCTAAGGACTTCATTTAACACATAAAACTTGCAATTTGAGCTCAAATACTAAGTGGTTCATGCATCATCTTAAATTACGAATTTGACAATGGATCACTAACTCAAAATTTTTCATTTTAATTCATTACTTGTTTAACACTTTACTCATGCCTAAACTTTCTAACTTGTAAAAATCATTTCTTAATGATATCTATTACCTATATACTTCATTTTTCACATAAAACATGAGTTTTAAAGTTGATACATGGGTTCTAAAAATTGGTCTTGGTTGGAATCCGAATTTACAAAATTCATTTTTGGTTATGTCTTTTGATAAAATCTATCCAAGCTTATGAAATCCATTCCTTACATATCCTATCCTAAGAGCCTTTCATTTCTTAAATAAAAACTTCATTTTTAAGTTGGTAAACATGTTTTTAAAATAGGCCTTGGCAAAAATCCAAAAATAGAATTTTTATTTTGAAAATCACTTTTGATTCTTGTAAAAAGAAGTCTTGATGATATACATATATTAAGACTTCATTTTCTTAAGTAAAAATTATATTTTGACACTTGGAAAGTGGCTTTTAAATGGAGGTCTTGCCAAAATACGAATTTCATAAATTTGTTCAAGTTCAAATCTAAGATCTACACATAATATGAACATAGATCTAAAAGAAACCCATGGTAATGAACTATAAACTCATAGATCTAAACTTTACTTATCAAAATCATTCATTTATGTTATCTATACCCTAAGCCCTTCATTTTAAATGAAAAATACACATTTTGAAGTTGAAAAACCACTTTTCTAAATATGGTTCCATTTTCATCCGAATTTTCAAAAGTTGTTTTTGTTGAAAAAAAATAGATCTTGAGTTTCCTACAACTTTCCTACCATCATCATGCTATTACAAGTTGTTCATAATCATAAAACATAAGTCTAATGCATGTATGAACCTAAAACAACTAGATCTAGCCTTCTAAACTAGTTTTGAAAGCATGAACACATGTGAATGAGAAATATATGCATAAATCATAAGTAATAACAAGAATAATAACTTAAATAGCAAGATCTATGGCATAAACAAAAATCAAAGCTATAAAAAGTTAGATCTACCATATATATCAACTTTAAATAAGAAAATAATTTAAATACAAGATAATAAAAGTAGAGAAAATGAGAGTTTCATTTTTGGCATCATCATCCTAAGATTTTAAGCTTATGGAAGGTCATTTGATGCATGAAACCTTCATTACACTTTACCTATATCACCTATGGAGGCTTTGAGATGAAGATTTGCTTAGAATCTTCAAGAAATATGGATGGAAGCTAATGGAAGATGTGGGGGCAGCTTGGTTCTTAGAGAAACAAGAACAAGAAGAAGAAGAAAAGAGATGAAATAGAGAGAGAAAAGGTTAAAGAATGAAAGAGGGAAAGTGAATAAATGAAGGAGTGAGAGAAAATGAGTGTTTTAATTGTAATAAATGAGAGAAAAAAAATAAAACATGGGCAGCCAATTTTGGACATGCTCGTGAATTAGGAGGAGGAGGAGGAGAGAGAAATTTGTTTGAATTTTGACTTGAAATTTATTTGTGTAATAAATGTATTATGTAGCTTTCTTAAGAAGGAGTAAAATATAATTAAATTGGTCAAAATGGAGTAAATAAAGGACAATGGCAGCCATAAAGAAGGGGAAAAATCTGCCATGAAGTATGGAATATTGTGTAGAAAGATTGAAGTGAAAAGGAAGTGATACGTGTAAGGTGTACTTGGAGGTATGGGTTGTAAAGGTACTTTTTTAATAAAATAAAACAAAATAAAATAAAATTAGAAAAATTATTCCAAATAATTGTAGCAGATTTTTCATAATTAAAATTAAATAATTATTTGAATTATTTTAGTATTTTAACAAATATGTTACCGGTATGATCAAAATACGCGAATATGGGCTAATAAATAATATTTTTATAACCCGAAAAATTCTAAAAAATTATTTTATGAAAATAAAAATATTTTTCAAATATTAAATTATTTTATTTTATTTTTAGTATCGGGTCTTAAACAGAATCTGATCCGTAAAGGCCCGAAACGAACTAAATTTTAGAAAAATAAAATTTTCTATAACATATAAAATATTTATCTAAAAATATAAGACTTTATAAGAATAATAGAATTTTGTAATGAAATAAAAATGAATAGTGCAAAAGATTGATAAATTACCGGTAATAATGGAAATACGATAAAAAGGTTATAACTGTAACTTTTATAACCCGAAAAATTATATAACTGATATATTTAGAAATCTTATGAAATTACGAGTCTAACGGTACTATTGGTATATTTTTGATATCTCGAGCCCCGGGACACGCTTTTCGAAGTCTGTATCCGAACGGGTTCGAAATAGGTCAAAAATTTACCAATCTGATATTTTTTAAACAAACTCATATTACTATGAGCTATTCTATATTTAAACTACATCTCGGCCTCTAGGGTTAGGGCGCTAGATTGCCGGACTTACACTATTGTATTCCGGTTAGGGTTTCCAGGTGATTTTCCGGTTTAGACCTTTGCCAATTTGGAAACTGATATTTATGTTTATAACATATTAATTTGAGAAATTTATTTTAAATTTTATTTTTGTAAGTATTTAATATCTCTTAATGTTTTCGGAATTCTTGAATTGAGTTATATTTTCGAAAGTCAATCGTTATTTACTTTTTAATAATTTGTTTTTGAGCTTTATATTACCCGTTTTTATAAGTCGGAGTTAAATATGGAATTTTTCGTGCGTCGTGGTTTTGAATTTGAAGACCACTGAGTTCTTATTTTATTGTTTAAAGATTTTCATTTTCTCAAGATTAAGAAGTTTCTGAATTCGTCCGTGAATTAGGACTTATCGAACTTCGGTTTTAATTTGGAGTGATTTTTAGGGTTTATTTTCGAAGTTCATCTTGAAATTATTTACTGAAATTTTCCGGGGCTTACAGGCAGCCTTAAGGAATTCTATTCTGTTGGTGATGAAGGCAGGTCTATATGCCGGCGGCTTTGGCTTTAGAAAAACCGGTGTACCCCGACCCTGAGTTTTTCCTATTTTCATTCCAAAGTTTCTTGTTTTGATTCCTTTGTCCAAATTAGACCTGAAACATGAATTTTAACCAAACAAGTACCCATTCTAGCTATTTTGAACATCAACAAGTTGTATATAATATAATCTTATCACCCAGTTTGTGCCCTTGCTTCATATTTAATTTGCTCGCAAATAGCACAATTGCGAACATACAATGCAATCTGTGCTCACATTCCTTCCCAAAAAAATTCAGCCACAATCTTCTTGTATGTTTTCAAAAATCCAAAATGGCTAGCTAAAGGAATTATGAAATTCCTTAAGGATCATAGGAATTAATGATGATTGTGATACCAGAAATAATTTGTCGTGATAGAATAAAAGATTATTCTTCCACTAAAGTTGCCATTTTTTAGGAATACCTTGCCGAACTTCTTCAATCATCTACTTAAATTCGGCTACAGATTGATATTCCTGTTTTAAAAGATCATTCAAATGAAAAATAGGGGTTGTGTAGCTCAAATAGTGTGTCTCATTCACCTCTCTTCGGGATAAAGGGTCAGCTACCTAATTATCACACACAGCCCTATACACAACAAAATAGTCATATCCCATTGACTTGACTAAATACTTCTGTTGTTCAGGAATATGAATCACTTGTGTTAAAATCTCCTTTAAGCTTTTATGATTTGTACGTATAGTAAAATGGATTCCCAACAAATATTGACGCCATTTCTTGACTGCTTCTACTAAAGCAAATAGTTCTCTAACATAAGTAGAAGCCTTTTGCAAATAGTTAGGTAGCTTTTTACTAAAATAAACAGCAAGATGATTGGATTGCAAAAGTACTGCTCCAATCCCAGAACCAGAGGTGTCTATCTCTACAATGAAAGGCTGGGAAAAATCTGGTAGAGCTAAATCGGTGCTTTAATAAATCCAACTTAAGTTGCTCAAAAGCAGCTAAAGCAACTTTAGTCCACTTAAAACATTCGTTCTTCAACATGTCTATCAAAGGGTGAGCTATAGAGGCATAGCCTTTAACAAAACGTCTGTAATATCCAGCAAATCCCAAGAAAGCTCGTAATTGCTTCACAGTTTTGGGTAATGGCCAATTTTTAACCGCATCAATCTTAGCTGAATGAGGAGCTACCCCGCCATCAGCAACTATATGTCCCAAATACTCAATGGTAGATTGAGCAAAAGCACATTTGCTCTTCTTCACATAAAACTCATTGTCTAGCAAAGTTTGCAAAATTGTTCTTAAATGATGTAAATGCTCATCAGAGCTTGAACTGTAAACCAAAATGCCATCAAAAAATACAATAACAAATTTCCTCAAATAGCGTTGAAACAACCTATTCATAATACTTTGAAAGGTTGCTAGAGCATTGCACAACCCAAAAGGCATTACAAGGAATTCATAATGGCCATGATGTGTACGAAAAGCTGTTTTGTGAACATCATCATGATACATGCGAATTTGATGGTATCCTGCTCTCAAATCCAACTTAGAAAGTATTGTGGCTTGTTTCAACTCATTTAATAGCTCATCTATGGTTGGAATAGGAAACTTATCTTTCACTGTTGCTTGATTTAAAGCACGATAATCAATACAAAATCGCCATGTTCCATCTTTTTTCTTAAACAATAATACTAGAGAAGAAAAAGGACTAGAACTATGCTGAATCAATCCTTGCTGTAACATGTCTTCAACTTGTTGCTCAATCTCACTTTTCTGAAAGTGAGGAATCTGTATGGTCTGACATTAATGGGTTCAGTGTGATTCAAATGAATACGATGTTGGACTAAACGTAAAGGTGGCAATTATGATGGAGGCTGAAAAATGTTTGTAAATTTGCTCAAGAGGTCATCAAGTTGGCCATTGTTGGTGAATTCATGAGAAGTTACTGTTGTCTCTGTCTGAGCCATAAAATGGAAACAAGAAGCAATACCATCTGTTTCCCACAAATGTTTAAACTGATTATGAGTAATCAAGGCTCCATTATTCATATCTGAACCCAATAATTCAACCTTCTATCCTCCTTTCTAGAAAGTCATAGCCAATCTCGTATAATCAATAGTGACTGGGCCTAACCCTTGTAACCATTGTACCCCTAAAACCATCTCTGCCCCCTGAATGAGCAAAACATAAAATGTTTCTCGAAATTCAATATTCTGAATTTGCGAAGGAATATCTACACATTGGCCTTCACATTTAAGTCTATCCTCATTTCCAATCATCACATCAAACTGGCAAGTCGGAAAAACAGTAAGATTCAAATGTTTAACAACCCTTGTTTGAATAAAATTGTGAGTACTACCACTATCAATCAATATACTAACAGACTGCCCATTTACATACCCCTGAAAACGTAAATTCTTAGGAGTAAGTGCTCCTGCCAAAGCATGATAGCTAAAAACGTAAAGTCTTAGGAGTAAGTGCTCCTGCCAAAGCATGATAGCTAATATTAAGAGAAGGTTCCGTAGTCACATTAACATCCCCACACATAGGCTCCTCCGCATTCCAATCAATCTCATTCATGAGTAGCAAAAATTTAGGTTTGCACTTGTGATTTCGAGAGAATTTCTCATCACAATTAAAACATAATCCTTGTTCTCGTCGAATTTGCATTTCTTATGGGGAGAGTCGCTTGATAGGTAATTTGGTTTTTCTTGAAATTGAATTGTGAAGGATGTGGAAGTAGAAATGGGAGGTTTAGAAAATTGGAGAGTAGGTTTAGGACTTGAAGGCCTATTGAAATGTGTCTGGTCAATGTGTTTAGTTTCAAAAAGTTTGGCAAGAGATATAGCTTGGACAAGTGTTTGAGGTTTATGCAATTGGACTTCTCGCTTCAAAAATGGCTTAAGGCCAGAAATGAAGCAACTAATAAGAAAGCTTTCATGCAAACCAACAACTCTATTTGATAAAGATTCAAAAGAACGTTGATATTCTGCTATTGAATGAGTTTGAGTGAGTTTAGCCAATTTACCTTGCGGATCTTCAAATTCAGATGGCCCAAGAACAAACTTTCAAATCCTCCAAGAATCTACACCATGTTGTAATTAAATGGTTTAATTCCATCCACTGTATCCATTCTAATGCCTCATCCTCCATTGCAAAAGAAGCAATGACCAATCGTTGATCAATAGTAATATCATGAAAATTGAAGAATTTTTCAGTTTTATAGATCCATTGAATCGGATCACCTCCTTGAAACTTTGGAATCTCCAGTTTAATGTTCTTCAACAAAGAATTAGATAACCTTGAAAATGATGAACTTGCATTCATATGCTCCAAATTGCCATGATTGTCAACATTCAAGTTCTTATTCGAATTCTTGGGTAAACTATCAATCTTGTCATTCAATGCTTTAACATAACCTTGTAAAGAATTGCTTAAAGATTGCACTGAATCATTCATCTGCATTTGTATCGATCTCATAGCATCAGCTAATGAGGCCACTACTGCTTACAATTTCTCCATACCTGACTATTGCATGATGCATTTCTAAGTTCTTGATCATGGCATGAACGACGAGAGCAGCAAATATTACCGTGGTCTCACTCACATAGGATTAATGCCTTCTTTTTAAAGAAAAGAAAACCCTAGTTCCCAAACTATCCTCAGCTTTTAGAAAGATAAGTTCGTCTCCCTCTTTTGCTCTCTCGTCTCTCTCTAGTTCTACTATTACGAACAAAACTAACGTTAATTTCTGATGTTTGATTTGCAGGTAAACAAAAGAATACAGTTGAGACTACTTCGAGTGAGTCTCTAACTCCTCAACTGATTTCTCAACGCAGGGGTTTCGTACCCTTTTATGCATCTTATTTCTGTATTTTTATTCTTTCCCATATCTGTTACATTTAGCTATTGTTTGTTTGATTCCAGCTGTTGTATGTTATGTAATTGTTAGATCTAATTCTGTTGCTATTAGATCTAGTAATTCCTAACAGAATCTGTTACAATCGGCTAATGAGCCATGCATTACAAACAGCTAATGATACATGCAACTATTATATGGTTATGTAATCCTTGAACCAAAAAGGCTGTCGCCTTGTACGATTTGTAACAACTTCTCACACAAAATCCACATAAGAAAATTCGTACATGTAATAACATCATTTCATTAAATGATTCGTGCATAATGAACACTTATTCATGTTTTATACAAAGCCATTGTAAATGTAAAGAGACCACAAAAAGATTTATATTCATATTATTAGCATCATTTTCTCCTCTCTATGGCCTCAGTTATGTGGTTTTTCTTCAATTACTTCACCAGCATATGCACAGCATCGGCATCGTCCATAATAACAACTTCTTCCACCACCATGATATGGAGGATAGTATCCACCACCCCGTCTACCATCAGGGTATCCACCATGAAATGGAGGATAGTAACCACCATACTTGGCATCGTTCACGTCTGTTGTTTTAGTTGTAGAAGTCCCTTTAACTGTATTAAGAATAATAAACATATAATGAGAGAGCACATTATAATTATGTAAACAAGAAAAAAATAATAAATTTAAAGAGACCTTATTGCTATATAACAGAAATTTCACGTATGCAAACCATGTGTTGGCACCCTTATAAATGCGGCAACAACTTTAATATATAATATATAGAGAGAGTGTGATATTATGTGTTACTGTATGTACGGATGATCAGTGGATAGCTTATAAAACTTTAACTTAAGATGGTGTTTGCAAAACGTAAATGGTACCATTAAAAAAAAAAAAAAAATAGAGATTACCCATATGATGCGAAAACATGCCCACACTCGTGAATATATATATATATATATATATATATGAGTGTGTGTGTGATGTGAAATAGCAATAAATATATTTTTTTAATTAATTTTTTGATTAAAAAAAAGTGAAAAGCATGTCTACCAATATTAAATTAATATTACAAAAATACAAATTAAGGAAAAAAATTACATAAATAACAATTGAGCATCAAATATAGAAACTACAATAGAACAATTTGCACATATATCATATTTCTGACATGCGATATGGAAAGGGCTAATGTCAAAAATGGTAACTGAACTTTATTGAAAAGTTCAATTAGATATCTGAAGTTTAATTTAGAACAATTCGTTAAGTTTTCATGTAGCTAGCTGAACTTACTTCAGGTAGAAAAATGTACTATAAAATTTACTTTAGGTATCAAATTGTTCAAAACCAAAGTTTATGTACCTGATTAAACTTTTTGCGGAAGTTTAAGTACCATTTCGACATTATCTCGATATAGCAATGTAATCATAAAGTTATAAATAACTCTATATCACATGTTGACCATGTGATATAGATTTGAATGTGTATCCATATTGGTTATGTGATACACATTAAATAATTACACATGTCACACTTCAAACTTGTGACATAGCATTGGTATTTAAATAATATTTTTCTTCCTAGTGTTATATGCAAAAAACCCTTGTCATGCTATATAGCATTGGTATTTACGTAATATTTCTCACCAAGTTTTATTTGTGCAATTTTTTTAAGTGATTGTTTAAAACGAAATAATCTCAAAAAAAAAAAAAATCTCTATATAAATATGCACATGTTATCCATACTCACCGTCGGTGGCAGTCGTTCTAGCTAAGTCCTTTGCAGCAACCTCCGAGGAGAGAAAAAGGGTGAGGGCTGCTATTAGACCCAACAGAACAACAACTTTGGAGCTCATTTTTCCAAAAGGAGAGGTGATTTCTTTCTCAATGTATTACTAGAAGAACGATGGTACAATGAAATCATTCTATTTTTTAGCCTACTTACAGACTGATAATTAATAAACATAAATAAATAAAAATCTACCTAGTCAATTAAAGTGTTATGGGATCTATCTACCCTTACACTAATGAGATCTACAAGAATATTAAATTGAAGCACCTATAGTTAGTTGCTTGATGTTGAGCGATAATATAGAGGTTAGATTGTTCTATCTTATCTTTAATTCATTGTCCTTTTTCGACCTTGTTATGAACAATAACAGATTTTTTACAAAGTGATCCCTCTATTCTTTTCCCAAGTTATCTTATATCAGCAAATTACATAATTAAATTTTAAATTGATTTAGCCTTGTGGGTTTAACTTGAATTTAATTAGAATTGCTAATCTATGTAATTCATCTAAATTGATTAGCATTTTCCACAAAATAATGGAACTAAGGCAGCTAATATAAGTGGTGGAAGTTGTTAAAGGTGGATGCGACTGACGTGGTTTGGAAAGAGGGGTTGTTGACTAAGGTAAGGAAGGGGGTAGTTGGCTCAACAGAGGTGCTTAACCGTGTTGTGTGTTTAGCTGCCTTGCCTCCTATTGGTTTCACTGATCTTCTTTTTATCCCATGCTACTCCGAGTCTTGATTTTGATGTTTATCCTATGATTATCCCGTTAAAATTTTAACATTTGTGTTTTTCTGAGTCTTTCCAGCCTTGCACTTGTATTCTTAGAGTGCATTTCATATTTCTTGTTATAGTTAAATTTGTTTGATAATTAGGTTTTCCCATAGTCATCCTCATTAAAGCAATGGCTTCTAATTATATTGTGCAATAGTAAGTAATTTTTAATGAGAACCACCTAATCTATTTGTACCATATAGTGCTAAAATCATATAGTAGTGTATTATCAAATTGGACTCAGTAAAGTCTAAAAATCAGTTTTATTTTCTTACCTATTACTATTTACTACGGCGGTTAAGAACCTAGTGCTAATGCGATTTGATTACAAATGTTAAAACTAATCCTAATTTAATTTCAATATGAACTCTAATGTGTATGTCATATATTTAATTCCTAAGGTTATTCTGTAATTTTATCTTGCGGAATCCTGATATAATACGATCTTATATTTATAATTTCCTAAGTGATTTGATTTCTAAATTGTTACCCTTTAATCACTTCTCTTTTGTTGGAAAGTGCCTTGATGGTTTCACTTTAGGTTTCATATATTATTATCGATTATTTTATCGGTTATAGTCTCCTCCAGCATGAATTATAGTGGTATTGTGTTATTATTTCCCGCTCTTAAGTAAATTCAATATTTCAATGTTTATGGCAAGGAAATTAGGTCAACAACTTACTTGAGATTGTTTGATGTCCTCCGGCTTCTCAATTTTCTTAAAGTAGATAGAGTACTTGTGATGAGGCGGAAGAGTTGGCTAATAGATATATGGAAAAATGAGGTAAAAAGTGATCAGTACCAATTTTGTAATTTTAGTAATTTTTAAAATTTTTGCGTCTCAAGGTCCTGTTTCAATAAAAAATGTCATAATGCACATCGTTGTTTGGACAAATTCAATTATTCGGGCCTTCAAAAACGACAAAATTCAATTAAAAATTCGTTTTATGTGCCACCTATAGCATATATTTCATCATTTTAATTATTTTATATCTATAGGCATCTTTGAAACTTCCTCTTTTTGGCAAATTTTGGGGGTTGCATATATTAAGAATTCATTAAGGTAAAAGATATTTTTTGTTGATCATAAATATTATTTTGAGCCGCTTTGTCACTCTGCTTTCCCAAATTTTCGACTTATTTTATTAGTTTCAAATTTTGGATGCTTATATTGTATAGGTATTAATCATCTTTTCTATGCAAGCGCCGTTGCGTCGACATGTTAAGTGGTTTGCAAAAGCATAAAATCGGTTTATTTATAACGATTATAGGTGGATTTCTCAATATCGTTTCGTAAGAATTTTGATTAGATATATTCTTGTTTTTACCCTTTTATTAGTTTAATACATTTTAATTTGTCTTATTTTCTATTCAAGAGGGTGTTAGAGAGAGAAGCTGTAATTGGAAATTGAGGAAGCAAAGTTCATGAAGTAAGAGTTTTACAACCAGAAAAATAAATAAATAAATAACTTTTGGCAATGTTATAACTTTTAATTAAATCTTAAAAAGTCCAAGAAAAAATAAATGCATAGCCATTTTTCAGAAGTCATAACTTTTAGCATGTAATTTTTGTTTTCTTATTAAGATCCAAAAAACCTTGTTTAGGATCTCAAAATTAGCCTTGAAGTTTTAGATTCAATTTTTATAATTTTGAATTTTAAGATTTTTTTTTTTTTTTTTTTTGAGACAATGTACAATCTTCGTCTTTTTGTTACAGAACAGCTTTTCATCATAAAATATTATTCCAGAATTTTCTTAAGTGAAGATTTTCTTCGTTTAGCTTTAGTTTCTAAGATTACTCATTAGGTGTTACGCTACTTACTGCGTCAAAAGATTACTTATTCAAGCTTAGAACAAAAAGCAATGTATTGATATCATTAGCACCGTTTTTCACCTTTAGCGTTATTATTACTTATGAGGTTTTGCTTCAATTACTTCACCAGCATATGCACACCATCGGCAGTGTCCGTACCCACAGCAGCGTCCATAATAACAACCTCTGCCACCACCATGTCTACCACCAATGTGTCCACCATAATATGGAGGATGGTATCATCCACCATACTTGGTATCTTTCACGTCTGTTGTTTCATGAGTTGCAGAAGTTTTCTTAACTGCATTAAAATGATAAACATATGATAAAAGAGATGATTATAAATATAAAAACGGAGAAAAGCAACCATAGAAAACTTTATTGCTATACATAACAGAAATTTCATGTATACAAGTTATGTTTTTGTACACTTATATATGTTACAACCGCTATGTTCAACATATACATCAAATATGTATATATACAAAGATTAATCGAGTATTATACGTTAATATATATATATATATATGAGTAGTAAGTAAATATACCAATAAATTTTTTGTATAAGAAATTACAAACAAATCTAGGTGATAGCTCTTTTATTTCTTTTTATTTCTTTTTAAGTTAAAGATTACCCATTATATATATCACATAGAAAAGCATAACATATATAAATGGTACTCATTTACTACTATCATACATGTACCTTACATTATCAATAAATCTTTTGTGATAAAATGTTCCTATACAAGATAAAGCTCCATATGGATAAGCGCGTAATATTCATACTCACCATTGGTGGTCGTTGTTCCAGCCAAGTCCCTTGCAGCTACTTCGGAGGAGAGAAAAAGAACAAGGACTGCCATTATACCTAACAGAACTAGAACTTTTGAGCTCATTTTTTTAGACAGTACCTGTAAATCCTTGATGAGGTACGTATAGTAGCGATCAAGTATCTAGATAAGTGGAACAAAAACTGATCTGTTACAGTTGGATGATTTGAAGACTCTATCTTAAAGGAAATGAGCTAACTCAAAAAACTCATCGCCTTTAGTGTTGAGCTAGGATAGTTTTTGGCCAAATTCCTTCGTTTATGGACTCAAACAACAATTTTTAGTATTCTTTGTAGGTTTTAATTTCTATATAACTCTTCATAAACACATCTGTTTTTAATATCATCCATGGTATTAGTTTTGTCATTTCATATACTTTTTGTCCTAAAATTTAGGACTTTTCTATTTTTTGGCAGTTTTGTAGATTTCTATTTTTGGCAACATTAAGTTTGCTTATATTGTATATCATAGGACAAACAAATAGTCACTTACCATTTTTTCAGTAAAATTTCAAAGTTGTCATTGCTCATTTTCTAAATTTATAATTCATCATAGAATTTCGATTTTTTATGCACTTAGCCTAGGGTTTCCTAAAATTAATAAGCTTTTAAAGATCACACTTCAACATTTTACGTGAATCAATGGTTTGTGATAAATTCTAACTTTATCCTGTACGTCAAACCACTTTCTTATTTTTTCTACAAAAAGGATGATGTAATGAAATGCTTCTAATTTTACCATATAGATAGACTAAAAATTGATTGGAAAAAACAAGTAAAAGAAAAATCTAACTAGCAAATTTAACACTTATAGTTGGTTGAAACACCTATGATTAGTAGCTTAATGTGAAGCAATTATATATCTGTTGAGTTGTTCAATCTTTCCTTGAATTCATTGACCTTTATCCACCTTGTTAAGAGCAATAATAGATTTTACCAAAATAACAAGAAATCATGGATAAGGTCACTATAGCTTATTACTACACACATATTTTTTACTCATTATCAAGATCCAAATGAACCAAGTTAGCTCGTGAGCTCAATATTTACTCATGTTCAATTTGAAAATAATTAACTTGAACTCAAGCTAGAGCTACTAGAGAATTTACTGAACCAAGCTCACGTTTTGTTTGACTTGATTAACTAGTGAGCCTAATCAAGCACTACTGAGTTTGAGCTCAAGTATAAGTATTAATCGAATCAAATTGAGTTTGGCAATTAATATTATTTAAATTAGAATTAAAATTATTTTTCTAATGTACATTCAGCCTAAGTGAGCTTAATCGAATCGGACTTGAGATTATGTAGTGATACTTCGAACCGAAATCAAGCTTAAAATTTTAAGCTTAGTAGGCTTGAGCTTTAAAATTTTGAGTCAGGCTCAAGCTTGAGCTAAATACTATTCATCTCGATTTGATTCGTTTGCAATCCTATTCATAACTATGTTTAGTGGATTAATAGAATTAAAAATATTTTTCTAATCTACATCCAACCTAACTAAGCTTAACTGAATCGAACTTGAACCTATGTGATGCTACTTCAAACCAAATTCGAGCTTAAAATTTTAAGCTTAGTGGGCACGGGCTTTAAAATTTTGAGTCAGGCTCAAACTTGAGCTCAGTACTATTCATCTCGATTCGACTCATTTGCAATCCTACTCGTAACTATGTTGAATAGATTGAAATGGAATGAAAAACCCCAAACAGGTAATTAATTCAAGGCAAAGAATGTTACTATTGCTTGATGCAATACCGAGGTGGTAATTAAGCTGTCTCATCCGCATTAATTACCTTCAAAAACTATGGGGCCATAAAGCCATGCCAATATTTCAGGCAGTACGTCTCTACAATTAGCTAACTACTCGTCTGTCAAATTTATGATAGCAGGCCTGCCCATTTCAAATATGATTGCAATGGCAATTACTTAACTTGACACACATATGTGCACATAAAACAAGAAAAACATGTCTGATTTAGATGGTAGATACGGTACATATGACGTTAGGATGCACAAGTTTTATAATTACTTAGTCAATACATTATCTTAAATAGAATTATTTTAAATTCTTATTTACTTATGAATGTCACTACGTGTTACAATATCCTTAGTCAATACATTAGCTTAGTTTGTGCAAATTAATTACTATCAAGCGCATAATGCAGTTAATATTTCATGATTAGAGATATGGAAAATAAAAAAGGATTAACATATAAGTTGTTAAGAAATATAGACAATGTAAGACTGCATAGTTGTTTTTCTTTTTTGGCACAGCAGAAGACGGTAGTATTAATTATTTTTAGATGCCAAAATGTTCTGTTAAAGATGAATGTTGTAAGTAGTACCTTAGAGAGTAACTAATAGAACAACATCACTCAATATTGATCCTTTTTATTATAATTATTATAAGAGTCCATTACAAGAAACTAAAAAAACTAACTAACAAATGAAACTTAAAACTAATTGATTACACATTAAAGCAAAACTTAAATACCCATAAATACTACAACAGTTATTAATGTTGGTAGTTTCCATTGATCATGATTTTTTTTACAATTTGATTTAATTTTTTTACTAACATTGCCTTCCTTAAATCAAGCTTGTGTCATTCCAAGCATTTTCTTCAACTTATAAAATAATTCATTTTCCAAAGCCTTTATAAAAATATCTGCAATTTGATCTTCAGTGTGCCAATAATTAATCTTTACTTCCTTCTTAGCAAATCAACTCTCAGATCTTATGAAACCAGATATTAATATGCTTGGACCATCCATAAAAAACTGGATTTTTGCATAAAGCAATAGCATACTTATTATCACAAAATAATTCTATGAGTGTTTTCTTCTTTTAATGCATCACTTCAAGTATTCTTCTTAACCACACTGCTTGAGTTGCACAATTAGCTGCTACCATATATTCTACTTCGGTTATAGAGAGTTCAACAACTGGTTGCTTCTTTGATGACCATGATAATGCACCACTTCCTAAATGAAATGCGTATCATGGCGTGCTTTTTCTTGTTTCTATATCTCCTATCCAATCACTATCTATATAGTTAACAAGTTTCTCAACATTATTATTGGCATAAAAAATTCCCTATATCAAAGTACCTTTGATATATCTGAGAATCCTTTTAGTTCCTTGCAAATGATAAATATTTGGCTCTTCCATAAATCTGCTAAGCATGCTAACTCCAAAAACAATATCTAGTCTTGTTGTAGTCAACTATCTCAAACTTCCAATCAAACTTTTGTGGTAGGTTGAATCTATCTTCTTGCGACTATTTTCTCTTATCAACTTTAACTTTTCTTTGACTAGAGTGGAGATTGGCTTTGAATTCTCCATCTTAAATTTCTTCAAAATATCACTAGCATATTTCTTCTGAGAAATGAAAATTTCACCATTCTGTTGAATAACCACAATTCCAAGAAAATAAGACATTAGGCCGTAGCGTATCATAGCCTCTTTGAATTCTACAATCATCCTTGAATTGTTGCCAGTAAACATTAGATCATCAACATAAAGACACATGATAAGAACATCTCCAAGCTCAACAAATTTAATATATAAAGCATGCTCAAACAGGCATCTTTGAAAACCAAGCTACACAAAATATGAATCAATCTTCTTATACCATCATCTTGGTGTTTGCTTCAACCCATATAGACCTTTCTTTGGTCTTTGAAATTTAGCTTCTTTTCCTTCAATTACATGACCTGCAGGCTACTCAACATACACTTCTTTTTCCATGTTCCATTTAGAAAAGTAGATTTAACATCCATTTGATATATTCTCAATTATTTTGAGCTAAAGAGAAATAATCATACAGATTGCATCTAACCTTGCAATTGGAGCAAATACCTCAAAGTAATCAATACCAGTCTTTTCCTTGTAACCTTTAGCCACCAACATTGCTTTAAATCAATTTATCTCTCCATCAGGCTTGTATTTTATTTAATAGACCCACTTTACTCCAATTGGCCTTTTATCTATAAGCAGATCTGCTAGCTCCCATGTTTTGTTTTTCTCGATAGCATAAATCTCTTCACCCATAGCCTTCCTCCAATTTGGGTCACCTAAAACTTCTTCAAATGTCACTGGTTCACAATCTGCAAACAAATCAAAATTTATAATTTCTTCATCGGAAGGATCATTATCACCACCAACAACATAGTCCTCCAATCTGACTGGTAATTGGCATTGTCTTTGTCGTATGTTGGGTGATTCTAGCACATCTTGAGTTGGACCAGGTTCCCTTCATCTTCTTCATAATCATCAATAATTACTACTGCCTTAATCTGGGATTTTGAAGACTAATCCCATATTCCTTCTTCATCGAATGTTACGTCTCTACTAATGATCACCTTCTTTATCTCTGGATTGTAAAACTTGTGTGCCTTTGAGTTTGAGCTATAGCCAATGACAATGCATTTTTCTCCTTTATCATCCAATTTCTTCCTAAGCTAATATGGTGCATGGGCATATGCAATACACCAAAAAACTCTAAGATGCTGTATTGAGGGCTTTCTTCCACTCCAAGCTTATTCAGTTGTCTTGTCACGAACACTTTTGATTGGGCACCTATTCAAAATATAAATAGTAATGGCAATTTCTTCTGCCTAGAATTCTCTAGGTAATTGTTTAGCCTTCAGCATGCATCTTACCATGTCTATGATTGTTCTGTTCTTCATTTCAACAACTCCATTCTATTGAGGTGTGTATCTGGTTGTTGGTTAGTGTTGAATTCCATGTTACTTAAAGAAGTCTGCACATACAAGATATTCTTGGCCTCTATCTATTCTCAATGCTTTGATTTTGCAGCCATTTTGTTTCTCCACTAATGCCTTGAATGGCTTAAAGGCATCACAAGCTTCTAACTTTTACTTTAAAAAATACACCCATGTCTTTTTGCTGGAATCATCAATGAGAGTAA
Source organism: Combretum micranthum (assembly GCA_024138025.1). Classification (NCBI taxonomy): domain Eukaryota; kingdom Viridiplantae; phylum Streptophyta; class Magnoliopsida; order Myrtales; family Combretaceae; genus Combretum; species Combretum micranthum. Next base: position 109,216 of record JAMXBD010003260.1, on the reverse strand, counting down.
CAAAATACCTACCACCACCATGTATCAAACCTCAACCATACATAAGTCTGAATGGACAGTTTTCAGCAACTTTCTCGCCCTACAAGACTTTCTAGTTAGGAATGAGTCTTTGTGCTTTTTACTTAGTTGACAAGTCTCACATACAGCATTTGGAATATTCACAATAGGCAAACTAGAAACATATTCTTTTCGCGATAGATAATTCAATCCGGAAAAGTGAAAATGTCCAAAACGCATATGTCATAATCAATCATCATTTGGAATAACAATTTAAACAAGAAAGTTTTCCATGTTGAATTTTCAAAGGAATAGACAATTTGGCGACATTAATACTTTGGCTACAAACCTTCCATGCTTGTCAATCAATGTGCAGTATCCTTGATAAATCTAAATGTTGTATCCATCGTTCAATCTAATAGCAACTTGGCTTTTTCCAATATCAAATATTTATATTATTTATGAATTTCATGGTAGATTTTATTGTTTCATCCAGAGAAGAAAATAACTCATTTTTTACTGCACATATGATTACTACATCCATAATCTAAATAACAAATATTTCCATCTTCTGCAAAATTATTAGCTACCAAAAAATAACTTTGTGGTTTATCAAAATTCTCACCAATATTTTGGTACTCATTTTTTACCATGTTTGTCTGTTTTATGGATCTGCTATCGTAGCTTTGTGTCCAAATTTCCTACAGTGAAAACGATTGACATTTGTTCTTTCTTGATAATTGTTGCCTCTTCCTCTACCTCGATTAGCAGTCCAAAAATTATTTCCATTTCTTCCTTGACTAGATGGTGTGAAATTGTCGTCTCTCCTTTAGTTAAAACTTCCACGTCCTCTTCCTTTGAAATTTCCTCGACCTTGACCTCTACATCTGTAATTTCCTCTTCCTCCACTATTAAATATGACCTCTACCTTTAGCATTTTAACTAGTTTCAAATTCATTGTTGAGGTTCACCTGAATCTTCAAGGCTTATTCATTCACTTTCTCCGTCTTTTCCAAAATTCTGCTCACATGACTTTCAATGCTTCCATCAACTACCATGGTATCTGTATCGTAGGACTCTATTATTGTAGTCACCACATGATCAAACTTGATTGGCTTAATTTGAAGAATTTTCTCCACCACCTTGCTTTCAGGAATGTCATCTCCATATACCCTCATCTTATTAACAAGATTTGTAACACGAGAAAAATATTGTTTAATACTTTCTAAGTTAGACATCTCATATCTTTCGAATTCTCCACATAGGGATTGCAATTTGAATTTTTGAGCTTTCTCTATTCCTTTATATGACAACTTCAAAACGTCCCATGCTTCTTTGGTAGTTTTGATATTTGCTATTTTGCCAAAGATTGAGTAATCTATATCTTGGAGAATTTGTGATAATGCCAACTGGTCTCTCCTTCGATTAGCATCATCGACTCCTTATTGTAAACCCAACTCAATAAAGCTCCAAATATTGTGAGCTTTAAAATGTGTAGAGATCAAAAGTTACCAATAATAGCAATCAAGTTTTCCATCTAACTTGGGATCTGATAATACAATATTATAATTGGTTGTCATATCTCACTCTCTAATAAAGTTTTTTTTTTTTTTTTATGATTGCGAGAACCCTTTTGTTCCTCTCAAATACTAAAAACACTGGATATTACCAGCTCTGAATTTGATAGAAGAGTACCACTCAATATTGATCCTTTTTATTATAATTATTAAAATAATAGCAAAAGGTATAAGAAACTAAAAAGACTAACTAATAAATGAAAACTTAAAACCAATTAATTACACATTAAAGCAAAACTTAAATACCCATAAATACTATTAACTAAAACATAATAATAATAATTATTAATGCTAGTTGTTGACCATGATTTCTTTACAACTTGATTTAATTTTTTTAACAATCAAAATCAAGGAAACCAGAAGATTCATATTCTTTGATAGTTTTCATGGAACACTACCTAGATTAATTTCGGTAGTACTCCTTAGCAAAATCTTTTTAAGTTTCTATTATCTTAAGGAAGATTGAGATCATAAGATCAACTCTTTATATCCCAATTTGAAATTTTTAGTACTTTTCTTTATCTCATAAGTCAACCAAAGAGAAAGCAGACACATTCATGCTCACTATATCTCCATTTATTTAACATATTGATCTATTAGACCAAAACAGTTCTTCGAGTAGAGTTCGCCTTATTCAAAATGGGTCCAACAAAAGATATCTATTGGTTTCATATTACAAATATTACAATTTATTCTATAAAAATAGATGCAAATCCTTTTTAAATCTTTTGAAAAATGCGCTAAATTTTGCAAAGTTTGTTGCACTTAAAAAAAAAAATCGAAATTGAAGTTTTATTATTAATTTGAAATAGATAAAATTATAGTTTAGACAAGTTTGCACGTACGCGGGTCCACAGGTCATCGTAAACTCAAATCAGCCCTTCTTAGACTTGGCCCATGATTAACATTGACGGAGCTGGTGTCCATCCACTATGTTTGCAATTGGAGCCGCCGCTTTTAGACTGGGTCGAGGTAAATCCGAATCCGTGTTCATCTTCAGATTCCAAAATTACAAAAATTATTAGTTCTGACAATTGTATAACTTATGAGTACATTTGGTTGATTAGTTTACCATCGGTTTGGTATCTATTTCATATTAATTTTCAATAAGATATTTTTCAAAAATAGATACAGATGAAAAATAAATTTTTACTACTATAAACAAACATTATAGATAAGATATAAATAAAATATAGATGCAGATAGATAAGATACATATGAAAAACAAAACATCTAAACATACTAAATAGTATGTATTAAATTGCAATCCTCTTAACTTTGTGGTTATTTAGACAATCCTCAAATATTTCAATGCCACTTGGAAATAATGCATGTAAAGTTTTAAATAATTAACATTATATAAAAATTAATAAAAGAAATTATATCTCCACGAGTAGAACTAGCAATAATAATTTTTGAGGAAGATAGAAATTTTGTATATAAAACCCATTGGCTTTAAGCATAGACTCATGGAGCAAAAATATTTGTGTTTATTGATAATGAAATTCAGAGGGCGACACTTGGGGTGGGCGCGAATTGATTTGGTTTAGTTTTCACTAAAACCAAACAAAATCAAAATTTATGGTTTGGAATTTTTTTTTTCTTCCCAAACTAGACCATTAAACAACGGTTTGGTTTATATTAGAAAATTTTCAAACCGTTAAATAACGGTTTGGTTTGTTTTGGATTACAGGTTAAATCAAGATCCTAATAAAAAAGAAAACTTAGTTCTAATATTATATATTTCTATGGATATTCAAATATTGAAATCACACTACAAAGTTCATATTATAAATTTCAACAAAATACTTTATAACTTCATTACATTAATAATCTCTCATAAAATTATTTAGTTATTAACACAACACACTCGCGGACTAATATATAGTAAAATACAATCTATAGTCCTCTAAAAAATAATCCAGTCAACCATTTACTAAAAAATTTGAACAAAAAAATAATAATCTACCAATAGAAGTCATTTTATGACTAAAAGTGATATATACAAAAATACAATAAAAAATTAATAAATAATAATGTATGTAACTAAATAACAAAATTCAAAATTCACGCCTCACTGAGTTCAAATAGTTAATAAAAAATAACATTAAGTTAACAATAAAGAAATATATTTTGAACCTAAAAAACAATTTTAAAAAGGAATAAGTTATTATTAACCAATATTCATCATATAATAAGTATCATAATAAAATCATAAGAATATATATGATATTTAATTAATTATCATAATAAAATTTATAATTAAAAGTAACATATTTTTATATTTATATAAAATGGTTTGGTTTAATTTTGATTCGGTTACAGATTGGTTTAGTTCGACCAGTGTGTGGTTTGGGAAATAAAATTCTAGAAGTCAAATATAATGACCTAAATTGTAATGCCTTGGATGAACCATGGAATGGCGAAATAGAAGTATAATGATATATACTATTATTTCCGCAAACCTTGTATCGATACAGAAAGCTCCAGATTAATATCATTATTAAAAGTAAAATCATCTCAGTGACATGTTAATATATTTTGAAACACAGTAATATATTCTTTGAGAGCCACCGATGCCAATTTTATTAATTTACGGTGATTAACTTGGGAAGTAGAGATGATGTGGCCAACAATGAAAATGTTATGATCCAATAAAACAAACAATTGCAAAAACAAGAAAGCACACACACATATTTACGTGGAAAATCTAAATCGGGAAAAACCATAGACAGAGGAGAGAAAATTCACTATATGTCAAGAAAGGAGTACAAGAATGATGTTTCATCAAATTGATTCACAACCACACATATATATGTATAATGAATGAATAATAAAATGTATAATCAAATATTCATTCATTAATATTTAATTATGGAAATCAGCTATAGAAATCGAGTGACAAACTCAATAATCTCCACCTTGACACAAATTCTAGAGTAAAAAACACAAACTCTAATCTTCAACATAAAATAAAAACATTCTCCGCCTCTTCCACAAAACCCCTAAAGGGCATAAATCAACAGCAAACTCCAATCTTCAACACAAAACATTCTCCAACTCTTCGAAGAAAATCTTTGTTACAATCCAACAATGAAATATCATATTTCACGGTTGTTATTGTAGAGAAAACAAAACCAATTATTTGCTGTAATACCACTTGTTATGATCCAATAAAACAAACAATGGCAAAAACAAGAAAGCACATACACAAATTTACATGGAAAACCCCGTTATAGGGTAAAAATTATAGAATTTATATTTTGTAATTAGTTAATTAGAATTTAGAAATATTATAAGGACAAAAAAAAAGTGGAAAACAAAAAACTAAAAAGGGAAACACATATGCTTGCACATGTGTGAAAGTTCTAAAAGTTTCTAGTTTTTTTTTTTTTTTAGGCATAAGGGAGTGCTAGCATATTTTGTGTATATATACCAATCAACTATCAATGGAAACAAAAAAATATATATATATATTATCCCCAAAATTTTGTGTTGGTTTTTTGCATCTGGAATTCCAAAATCTACTTGTATTCGAGCCAACCCAACTTGTACTCGAGTTGGGTTCACTCATTTTTAATCCACCATGTTTCAATTGGTATCAGAGCCTTTTTGCGGGTGACCACCATGGCATACTATTCCTTTAAGCTCTAGAAGTTGGAAGATCATCTGAAGATGGTAGGAAAAAAAAAAGAAGTACAATGGGTTAAAGTTATAGAATTAAAGCAATCAGGAACGATTCAAAAGTATATAGAAGGTTTTAAGAATTCCATTGATCCAACACTATTAGAATCTCATAAAATTAGCAGTTTTTTAAGAGGATTGAGACATGAAGTTAGACATTCTGTTAGAATGTTTAGACCACTTAATCTGTACACATTCACACCTTGCCAGCCTTCAGGATTCCCATGATGAATCGACATTGAAACCACCCTCAATTCCTACCTCAACCTCATAACCAAGATGTCTCCAGCCACTCTTCTACTCACCTCTTCTTCCTCATATAACCAGTGCCTCATCAACTTTGCCCATTCACCATCTTCTTCCAAACTCATCTACTCTGATAGATTTATCTCTAGTGAAAGTGCCTCCAAATTCACTCTCTTTGGCATTTCGACACCACCTATGATCATCACTATTCCATATCTAGAGACCAGTAGCCACTTTGATCTACCATTTATCACTACCACTAACCCACATCCAGTAAACACAGACCCATACTTTCACTCAAGTGCTCAAATACTAGTACCCATAACCCTAATGTCAAGAACCTAATAAAACTTTCCCTTCATATTAGCGGAAACTTTGCTAAAGCCAAATGGGTAGTCTCTGAAATACTTACTTCTTATGAATTTGTGAAAGGTTTGAAAATATGTCATGAAGGAATTCATGTAGAGGAGGAGGATGAGGTTACTATGATTAGGATGTTTTTTGCAAGTGCTCAATTGGAGGATTTGAACCTTGGGAGGAAATTATCACTTACCAACCAACTGCTCGACGAAATGCCCCACAGAGACATGGTCTTGTGGACCACTTTAATTGCTGGATATTTCAGTTTAAGGGCTTACGACACAAGGTGGAGTGCTTAAGGAACAATATGAGATGTGGGTTTGGATTAGATGTGTTTAGATTCATTCCGGAGCCTTATATGGTATTTTAGAATGCATTGATGAGGTTTTGCACAAAGAGGTGATCAAGAAAGTGCCTTATGATTGTTAGAATGTATGGAGGAGGAAGGTCTAGCTTGATGATGGTACATTTACCCTTTAATTAATGTTGCCTGATGAACATAAGCTATAAAAAGTGATAGCGCGAGTTCATGGTGCAATTGTAAATCGCATTAGGATGTTGGAGAATACTATCACTTCATACTCTGAATGTGGTTCTGTTGGAGAATGCTTTGGGTATCACACTTTGATGATTGTTATTGGTTCATTGGTTATTAGTTTGATTGATTTTAGTGCACAAGGAGCTCATTCCAAAATATCTGTAATTTGAGAGAGATTGAGGATGCTAATGATCTGATTACAGCTATTAAATCTACAAAGGGTGGAAAATGTGTGATGGTTAGGAAAGGCTACAATGATTTGGAGTTGAATGTAGTAGTGACACTTAATGATTTTGATCTTATATTGGTTTATCCTGAACCATGGTGCATGCCCCGACTTATCACTGTCGACATAGCAATTTTTTATGAAGACAACTATACACATGAAGGAATAAAAATTGTAAAAGGACCAACTAATGTTGTGTTCACTATCGATGCAAGTAGAGGGCTCAAGGTGGTGAAGTTTGCAAAGGGAAAGGTGTTAGAAGCCGAAATTATCATTGTTGGTGTTAATGGTAAGCCGTTCACTACACGATTTAGAGGATAAGTGGAAGTGGAGAACGACGGTAAGTTGAGCTCAAATTTGAAGCTTGCTACGCATGGCGAGGTGTGCTATGTAGTTCATCTTAGATAAGAGGTGGAGATAAAGGCTAGTTTTAATATTAGTGGTGGAGAGAGATTACAGTTCAAGGTGGGTTTGGATGTAAAAAAGAGGAAAGTTAAGAAGATATTGAGGGAAAGAAGTGATTTTTGCTTTGTGGGGATAAGCAGGTTTGGTGGTTCTAGAAAAACTACTTTGGCAAAGCAAATCTACGGAGGTGAACAAGTTAAGGAATGCTTTGACAATGGATTCTTTTTTGGACAATGTCATAATCTTCGAATTTAGGGTCTGTAAAATTCAAAATTGGCAGGAATAATGCATTTCATTATGGCTTTGCACAACGGATAGTTGGAAGGTTCCTCATAGCGTTGGATGATGTTTGGAAAGAGTTAAATCTTAACCAATTGATTTCAAAAAGAGTCAGATCTTGGGCAGCTATTCTTTAAAGCACCAGGACTAAAGATCCTAGTTGTTTTGTAGCTCAAATTCCTTAAAGTTCTCAGTATGGCTTATGAGGTAGAATTTTTGTGGAATCATGAAGTGATAATGTTATTTTTCCATTATGCTTTTGGCCAAAAGTCCATTTCTCATGGTCCAAATAGGAACTTGGTAAATTAGATAGTCCATGAATGCAAAGGACAACCTTTAGCTCTTAAAGTTATTACATCTCCTTTAAGAGATCAGCTTGAGATCTACTAGTCTTATACAAGCAAAAAGTTATTAAGGGGCGAACCAATTGATGAATCCGATAAAAGCCAACCACTGGAGACAATGGTGATCAGTGTACAACACTTATAAAAAACAATTAAAGAGTGCTTCCTAGACTTAGGTGCTTTTCTTGAAGATATGAAAATACCTTTGGATGTCCTCATAAAAATACGGATGGAGATACGTGATATCGCATTATATGAAACTTTGGCATTTGATCTAAATGAATTATTTATAGTAGACATAGTAGGTAAAGTGAATAATTTTTTATTCCCTTGAGGACAAGGGTATTTTAAGGGTTGGGGAATGTTATAGGGTAAAAATTATAGAACTTATATTTTGTAATTAGTTAATTAGTATTTAGAAATATTGTAAGGAAAAAGAAAACAAAAACAAAAACTTAAAAAAGGGGAAACACATGTGTGAAAGTTTTAGAAGTTTCTAGTTTTTTTCTTTTTAGGCATAGGGGAGTGCTATCATATTTTGTGTATATACCAATCAATTATTGATGGAAAAAAAATTATCCCCAAAATTGAGTATTGGTTTTTTTTTTGCATCAAGAATTCCAAAATCTACTTATATTCGAGTAGATTAAGCTTGTATTCTGGAGCTAACCCAACTTGTATTCGAGTTAGGTTCACTCATTTCATTTCAAACCCAGATAAGAAAAAACCATAGGTGAAAGGAGAGAATTCACTATATGTCGAAAAAGGAGTACAAGAGTGACATTACACCAAACTGATTCACTCTCTTACTTATAAACCTTAACAAAACATATATTATATATATTGTGTGTGTGTGTGTGTGTGTGTGTTTAAAGATAGCCGGCATTAAAGGCCTAAATTATGACCATTAAATGTATAATGAATGAATAATAAATGCATAACTAAATATTCATTCATTAACATTTAACTACGGAAATCAGAAATCAAGTCATAAACTCCAATGGAAAAAATAAGTTGTTTGGCTTAAATTGACATTAAAATATCTTATATTTTCAATGAGGTATATAAAACAACTGAATTTTAGTGAAATTTAAATATAAATTTATATTATAAAAGTCATCATTGTAATCTTATTCATAGAAATATAAGCTATTTTCTTTTGTAGTATCCCTATGCCTACAAGTTAATTTTGTTGTAATGAAACGAGGGAAACGTGTAAATCATAATGGGTACCAATATTTTTTACTATTCAAAATTATGACACATTATTTAGTTTTTACCTGAAACTTACTTTTCCTCTAGACCTTAATTTATTGAAACTTTATCTCATCCAAAGGCTATTGATGCATGCTGTTTTAGAAATGGCATGATATTTAATATTTTTTTTAAGTCTGAAATTAATTTCCTTGCCCGTAATCTTGAGATTTAGGAACTCCACGGAAATGTTAATTTTCACGTGTTCTTACTCATTTTTAAATTTGTTAATTGTAAAAATATCATGACCCTTTAAAAAAGAAAAAAAAAAAAAAAGAAGAATCAGAAGAAGAAAAAGAGAGGAAAAAGAAAAATTATTGGGCTCATTGAAGTAGGTTGAAGTAAACTGGGCGATGAGACTGGTTGATTAGAACGTCATCGGTTTGATGTATGTTTTATCAAATGCAAGCTCGTGAAATAAATATAAAATATTTGTGCAAAAGATCGAGGCCCTTACTCCAAAAGCACCCATTTTATTCATTATTCATCATCCATACAGAAGCAAATTATCAGTACGAAGTGAATCGTGGATCACATTGTCTTGTAGCCGTTTGCTTTTGCAGCAACATATAGCTATAAAGCCCATGCATGGACTTAGCTTTTAGGCTCAGCCTCAGTAGCTTCACCAGCATAACTGCAACATCTGCACCGTCCATAGCGGCAGCAACGCCCGTAGCGGCAGCCTCCTCCATAACCGCCACCATATCCACCACCTGGATACCCACCATATCCGCCACCTGGATTGCCACCATACCCACCACCGCGGCCAGGGTAGCCACCACCATATCCACCGTACTTGGCATCATCCACTCCGTTGGTCTCTGTTGTTGTGGCCTCAGTTACTGAATGTTTGCGGTTGATCATGTATAGATATCAGTATAACATGAACAAAACCATAAAAATAAATAAATAATGTGAATATATAGATTATCTCTAATAGCACTTCATTATATGTTAAAATTAACATGGCACGTTCAAGCATTCCACAAATAACAAAACTCTAGCTATAAACTTGCCACTTCAAAAGCACGTTATGATTAGGTGATTAATCTATACCAATCCAGTACATGTTGTTGTTGCCGTTGTTATTATTATACATCTCAATAGTTGTCGGTCTAATAATATAATTGAAAGAGGGCATATACGAACATGCGAGGGGCTCACCATCAGTCTTCTGGGTGGCGGTTTGAGCCAAGTCCCGGGCTGCCACCTCGGAAGAGAGGAACAACACCACGGCTGTTAGAGCAAGAAGGAGAACTTTCGAATTCATTCTCGTGATAACTGTCCGATCTTAAGAAATAGTATATTCTAGTTACTTGATGGGATGAAAATGCATTCCCACTTCACTCCCATTTATAGGCTTCATAGGAAGCATCTAGCGTGTGGAGTTGGATAGATTTTGGGTGCCAAAATAATGGAGTGCATGTAAGATTTCTCCTTGAAGACATCGAAATTAATGTTGGCTGCCAGAGAAGTTGTCTTTGCATGATTTCTTTATGCTTATCATTTGATTGAGTTGCAATGCAACTTGATGGATGATTGATTTATCATCTTTCAGTTTCACAACTAGTGAAATCTAATTAATATCTAAGTAAGTAATATGAAAAGAAAACTAGATGAATAACTTACTATTTTCTAATATAAATTCTAGCGCTTTGGGTCATAACATTTATACAATATTTTATTTTTGTTGTTGATGTGGAAGAAATAACATATTATGAAATTCTCTATTCTTCTAATACTATTAAGCACTAATAAACTATTTTTCACTTTATGAAATAAAACAAATAGTGTTAGTAAGATAATTGAAATAACACTAAAAAGCTTAAACAATATTAAGTTAAGCACTTTAAAGTTAATGCACCAAATTAAATTTTTATACAAAGTTCAAGTATGAAACTTGACATTTTTCTTTTATGATACAGTCAAATTTGTTTATAACAAATTGTCATTAAAGCAAGGACAAAAGATTAGGAATTTTGAGTTGCAGCAAGTACAAAGTTTAGACAACAGATTGAATTTTTGAGTTGACAGTGTCTTACTTTGCAAGTTACTTTAGTTATGAAAACCAATCACAAAAGGCCAATAATAGTTTTTAAAGTTCCCTTTTTCTATATAATGAGATAAATATTTTTTGAAATAGGAATAAACATATAAAATAAGCTAGTTTTGCTAATAAGCTATTAAAGTTTAGTTAGGAAAATGATAGGTCAAGTGTCTGTTCTATCAAATTAATTTAGTATCACATCTTCAAATTTTAACAATAGTGTTTGCTTAAAGTATATGCGATTCAGTATTTTTATTGAATAATATTCAACGGACATTTATTTTGATGATAAAATGATGGTAGACTAAGTGTCTGTATTTTCAATTTTTAACAATTTTTGGCTATTTTTGTGTCGTATCTTTATATTCGATAATTTTTTGCAAAAATGACTTCCTATATCATGTTTTCAAAATAAATATTCGCTAAATACTATTTAATGAAGACACTTGATTGCACATACTTTCAAGTATAGGTACTAATTTATCAAAATCTAAAAATAAGATGTTAAATTGCTAAAAAATAAAAATAGAGATAACTGCCATTATTGTCGTTTAGTTTAGGTTTTGCTCGAGTTTGATTAACCTTTTGTTCAATCAATCTTAAATCCACCATTTAATATAAGTAGTTTATTTTTCGAGCTTGTGAACTAAAAGGAGCTTTAATAATAAAGAAGTTTAGATATCAATAAAAGCTCAACTAAAAGAGAAGGGGAAGAGGGGAAAAAAAAGCATACATAAATGGAGGAAGAGCTTGTTGAGTGCCGCTTTATACATCTTTTTATTTCAACATCGTTAACTTTGTAAACGGTTATAAACTATTAACTACAGCTAATAATCGCTACTGTCTTCCACCTTACACCTACCAGTAAGAATACCGGTACCTCTAATTAGTGTAGATCATACATTGAAGTAAGAATTTCAAAACTCCCTGCATATATATGCTCGATTAGAGCAGTCATATCAAATGTGGGGCAGAGTTTTCAATAAATCAAATTAAAATTTAATAATAAAAATAAACCTAACAGTTAAACGAAATTAATGAGTGGGTAAACGGAAGCCACATGCAAAGAATAGATATTCCCTGTATCACAAAATAGAGCTGTCGATACCAATGACACAGGTAGGCAAGTTGTGGCACAGTTGATTCCCCACGGTTTTGTTGGGTGGTTAGCGTGCACTGAATTAAGGTCGCTGGAGGGTAAAGGTCTTCCTCCTAAAAAGGGTAATAAGGTTAATGTAATCGCGGGATCTTTGACAACAGCATTTTGTGGTTGCTACGTCTATTGAGTGCAAATATCCGAAATCCATGTGATCGCTGGTCCGACAACTTTGACTGAAGCTGCAAGTTGGAGATAGGATTTATTATCCTGTGCAGATAAAATTAAAGTCTAAGAAGTGTGGACCCACGATATCAATGCAAACATTATTTGAATCTCCGAAAAGGCTAGATTGACTTGCAAGGAGTGGCATATCCACCTTCATGTACGTGAAGAAAAAAGATATTGCGGAAAAATATTGAATGGGTGATACATGTTATGTGAATATACATATAGTATGTAATTATAAATTATATGCTAATATATAAGTAGTGTATTAAGTAGTTTTTAAAGTAATTACTACCGATATATATTTATATATTAAAAAATTATTTATAGTTATACTACATGTATATCACACGTAGCATAGAGAGGATATTTTTGTGATAAAACTTGATTTACATATATTATTGTGATTGTGACACAAATAATAGTATAAAATAATAGAAAGCTCACATGGGGTATTACATTTATAGATAGAGCTGTGCATGAGAGGCAAGTTATGTGGGCTAGCCCATATAAACCGCAAAAAAAATGTAGGTTAGGCTAAAAGTTTTAGCCCGTTTAATGTGCGGGCCAAAATGGTCCATCCCACATAACCAGCGGGTTGAAGCGAGCTAACCCGTTGCGGGTAGGGTTGGCCTACGAACCTGCACTTAAAAAAATAAAGAAAAAAATAATAAGTATAAATCTTATAAAAAAACCATAGTACATTACTCTCTTTATTTCCTCTTCGCTTCACTTTTCTATTATTTAGTTGTTGAATGTTGATTATGTAATTTTTATTGGTGTTATGTTTTAAACTTTAAATTTTTATGTTTATTATATCCATAGTCATTTTATCAATACTTTTTCATTTATATGTGTTAGATATTTAGATGCTTCTATTTAAAATAAGCAACATAATAGCAATTAATAATTTTCATGATGTATTTTTTCTTGCCATGCCAAAGAAAAAAAAAAGATTGTAATGTATTCTAATTTCTATTAGTTAAAATAAATCATTTCACATTGAGATAAAAAATTTTAAAATAGAAGTTTGCAACTTTTTCATACAAGATTATCTTCTAAGATTCGTATGTAGGTAATTTTTGAGATAAAAAGAAATATATTATACACTTAAATTATTAAAAATTTAAATTTTAACTAGAATTCTTATAAAATTATTTAATAAAAAAATATATTAGTAGGTTCGTGGGCTAACCTGCATAACCCACCAACCAGCGTGGGGTGAGTTGGGCTAAAAATTTTGGTCCGTATAGCAATGCGGGCTAGTCCGCATAACTCGTGGGTTAAAACAACACGGGACGGGTTGGTTCGCATAACCCGTTTGCACTACTTTATTTATAGATGGTAGTGGAACTGGGGACCTGGTGCACGGTATGGGTTTGGTGCCCTCGTCCCATCTTGAATAAATAACCTCTATTTCTGTATTGTCACTTATGCTTGTTAAATAATAATTATTATTTCCCAGGGATCCAAGATGGGCACCTGTAACCTCTAACGAAAAACTACTATATTAACAAAAACACTTTGATCAGACCTCATGATATGGCTCTAAGGGGCACCAAAAAAAAAAGGGAAGAAACGAAGTTGGTGAAATCCTGATTGGATTCAATAACAGCGCTATTTCTACTTGTTAAATATCGGATGTAGATAAGAAAAAAAAAAAAAAATATATATATATATATATATAATATGGCATATTAATTTTGATTTGAAATGGTTCTTAAGATTAATAATTGCTTTGAAAGCATGATCAACAAAATTTGGTCATGGAGCTGATGCGATTTGAAACCTGCTAGATACTGCCGATGCTCGTCGAATTATGTAGATTGAAAAATTTTCCACCTTTCACCTAATTTTTTTAAGAGCCACCGACGTCCTACCCATATTGTCTCGAATAGAAAAATACCATCTCTTAATAAATAATGAATAGTTAAATTATCAATCCCAACAGCATGCGTATGGTTGATCATGACTGAACTCCTTGGAGAACACGCTTAACTTGAGCAATTTGTCAGATCTTTGCCAGCCCTAAGTCTGTGAAATGTCGAGGAGTAAATTCAATGCATGTGTCAATGGAGAGAGAGATCCAGTCTGGTCTGCATCATCATCAGAAGGACCATTTTATTTTAAGCAGGGGCTTCTTTTTTTTTTCCCCCCCTTCCCTATTTATCTGCGGAAATCGAACAGTAATGGAACACTGTTTAATCTTAATGAATGGTGATAGAAAGCAATAATAATAACACTTAAAATATAACGACGTTGGCATATATATTCAAACTTTGAAAACCACGTAATAGATGCAAACATTTATTAAGCAGTAATATAGACTCCCACTAAAATCAGATACCTAAATATAGCATATTTCTGATAGGAGTTTGGATGACATGGATGTGGGAATTCACTTTAAATGCTTACACGCCCATGACATGAATGTTATTTTTGTATGTGACTTTGGAATACTACCTAGAAGGTAACAAGGAGGAGGAAACAAAATTTTTAATGTTTTAAATGCACAAATGATAAACAAAAAAGATTGAAAGAGTCTTGTCACTTTATCTTTTATATCCTTTATACCAATATTGCTTGTTTTCTCTCTTTAGAAGTTGCAAATGAACAAAAGAATTAAATATTTATATGCACTTAGAATAGGTGACAACCGTTAAATCACCTTATTGAATGACCAACAAGATAGAGCAAATTTATTTCATACTTATCATAATGGGCTTACTATAAGTCAAGATTAGTAGCTATTCTTTTATGTGCAAAAGTCTACTTGAGATAGATTAGGTGTGAACAAACTAGTCTAACAATTCTTGTCTTAAGCTTGTTAAACCAAATCTTTTTAAGCCATTCTAATAAATGAACCCGACCCATAAATCCTTGTCCAATCCCAATTAAAAAGTAATATATCATACACATAATTTTAAACTCCTTTACAAATATCAAACATGTTAGATGCTTAATGAATTGAGCACATCACATAGTGTATGCCAATCATTAGTAAAATGAAATTAGTGTTTAATGGATTTCTATCTCTAATATTCTATCAATCAAGTTTTTCTAGATAGTGTGATAGTAAGTTTTATGAAAAAAAAAAGAAAGTGTATTAATTGGTATACTGGCTAGCTTTTTAATACTTAGCCAAAGCATTTTTTTTTAATTCAATAGTTAATAAAAAGAATTTACAAGGACCGAAAAAAACCTATTACCAAGGTTGCTTAGTACCAATTTTAAAAGTTTATATTTTATTATAGAACGAAGAAGAAATATTTTATGAGTCGATGTAAAAGAGAAGATAAATGTACTAGCAAATTATTGAAGATTGATCGAATTTTGATTGATTTCAATTGAATATTAGTTTGATCAATTTTAAACTAAAGTCAACAATCATGTAGTTTATTATCTAACAGAGCTTGATCTTTGCAATATCTAATTTATAAATTTTAATCTCAATGAAGCTATGTTATGAGTAAAGTTTATAAATTAATATTATTTTAAACAAAAGCAAAATATTCTTTTAAAATGAAATGTGGCTCAAAAGTTTACCAAATTGTGCATAAACTACCATTTCGAGTTAAATTTAAGTTTATAACATAAACTTGATAGGGCTTCAAATGAAGCATTACACCTTTTGGTCTATTCATTTAATATATAGATATGATTAGACATACACAAGGGCCAATAGATCTAACCAACTAGGTTGGGACTAGAATAATCAGCCCCACAAGACAATCTCAAACAAAAGGAGCCCACGCCTTCCACAGTATTTAAGAACACCATTCCAAGTTAGATGAAGTTTCATACAGACAAAATCCAATCCTTTGTTACCCCTCGAAAAGACGCTAAATGCTACACGGTACTT
The DNA here is from genome assembly GCA_024138025.1 of Combretum micranthum. Classification (NCBI taxonomy): domain Eukaryota; kingdom Viridiplantae; phylum Streptophyta; class Magnoliopsida; order Myrtales; family Combretaceae; genus Combretum; species Combretum micranthum. The sequence goes on along the minus strand of JAMXBD010003260.1, from coordinate 93,073 downwards.
TGGCATTTTAGTTTTATATTATATTTTTCAAAAAATATATAGTTTAAAGTGATTCATGATTCTATGGATCTATGACTCGTAAACTAGAATCAACAGTTATTGGACCCGGCCACAATTAGCAGGACTAGCACTGATTTCGCTATTTTGAAAAATAGAAAGTACTAGTTTTAGATTAGACCGAGTTAGATGTCGACTCATGCCTACGTCTAAATTATAAATAATTGTAAATATTATACGATTAATCTTAGATGCATATATATTCATCTACTATACAGATCAACTTCCCCAATCATCACATACTGCTTTGAATTTGTGTTAAAAAATTGTGTATCTATTGTGGTTCTATTCCACACTTCCCATCAGAGGCATTAGAAATTAAACCAATGAATGTATAACTTATGGAATTACGTTTTGAATAACACGAAACAAAGAATTTTGCTCCTTGGAGGTTTTCACTTTGAACCCTTCATGATTGGGTTAATTTCATTGACGGTACATTAACTTTTTTGATTTAATAGTTTTGTTTCATGAAAAAATTTTGAGCAACAAAAATACCTAAACTTTATAAATCTTTTAGTAATGGTACTTTCGGCCGAAATCCGGCAAAAGTTCGAGCGATATGCTAGTATGGTAAGAAAACTATATTTTAAATTTCTACATTAGCATATGTTTTTTTCTTTTCTTTCACTTATACATATCTCTCTCTCTCTCTCTCTAAATTCACAAACCCATATAAGAAAAACTAATGATCATTGAACTTCTAAAAATTATAATCTTGATTATAGAAAAAAAAAATACCATCTTGATTAGAAAATGCCCATTAAAGCATAAAAATCCCATCTAGAGAAAAAAGAAGAAGAAGAAGAAGAAGAAGTAATAATCATTGAAAAAAAGTAATCATGTTAGATGATTGATAACATGGCAATTTTCTTCTTAAAAGAAGAAGGGTCTTAAAAAGATGGGGGCATTTTTCGTCTTAAAATGACCTAATCTTTTCACACCCTTATAGGGTATCTTAGATGTAATAATGCATCATGTAACTAATTGAGGCCTCCAGATAGATACATGAGTATTATACAGTTAATATGCCCTGTGGTATGGACAAGTATAACAAGATTGGAGGTCATATAGAATAAGAAATAATTGCATTCATATAAGTCAAGTATAAGGAGATAAAGGTATGAGAAGTGCCTATACTATCACGGTTTAGCAATTTGGTGCCCAATGTTTGATTTTGGGCAAAAAAGTATCCGTATAATTACAAACTTTGTTATTAAGGACTCCACCATTACCCTATTACATGATTATCAAGAGATCTTAAAAGTCTCACAACATATAAACTAATTCTATTACAAACGTTGTCTTCAAACTTGAATACATCAACAAAGTCTTCACTCAAAATCCTAATTTCATAATTCTAAATCTTCGTCTTCCCTTAATTCCTATAAACAGTAGCCTATAGGAGTGTAAGCATAATAAGCTCAGTAAATAATGGGATCTCAACACAATTTATTAAAATTAAACAAGGTTTTATTATCAATCGTATGCAATGCAACAATCAATCATATGCAATGCAACAATCAATCATATGTAACAGATATAGTTTAGATAACCGAAATCTAAAATGATGGAGATTTATACCCTATTTTGGGGTTAAGGAGCCAAATTAAGTGAATCACATCTAAGAGAGACTAAAAAATAAGGTAGGAGAAGTTTTATTCATTTTTACATAGAAAATACAGTAGCTCAACTTAACCTTAAAACTTAGAAACTCCACTAAGTACTAACATTTTATATTGATACCACAGGCAACGTCCTTCATTGCCTGTTTATTTCCTATTGAATCAAAAGAAGGGTGATAACCTTTCTTGTAGAACCAGGTATCAATTTCTTTTTATTGTAAAATGTCAAAGTTACCATAGAATCGAAATGCTAATACGTAGTGTGTTTACCATGCAAATGCAAGTTATGTATTGATGTCCATTCCATTTAAAGGTCAAATAGAACTTACATCATATTACTTTATGACCATACCAATTTCAAACAATCCTCAATTCACATAATTCAATCAATATCAAGAAAATAATTATCACTTCACTATTAGAGCTTAATATTCATCAAGGCATCACCATCATGCATTGTTCTCAATCCCCATACACATAACCAATTTAATTTATGTATTAGAACAAATGCCAAAACATCCTCCTGTGCTTCTTCCATGATCTTTGCTCTGTTTTTTTACTTCAAAAACTTCATTTATTTAACCATCTATTTGCATCATAACTCCACATTTAGCACTCTAATAGCAACAAAAATCTTATATCTTTACTTTAATACTTCCAACCAAGTATTTTACTTCATCTTACTTCAAATCATATCATGAGTTATCTAACCTATGCATTAGTACACTAACTTAGATTCTAACTTACATGTTCATATATTCATTATCCACCCACTTCATCATAATTCTATTTATCTCTAACACCAATACATCATTCACATACAGTGTTCTAAAAGTCTTTCCTACAACTTCAAATTGGTATTAATATAAATGTACTACCCCAATCATACACAACTTTAACTCCAACCAACCAACATAAGCCTATGATATCAATGATAGGACTTATAGCATCAATATCATTATCCAACTTCACTTTTCTAATATCAAATTCCATTAACAACACTATATTCAACTTTAACTAACTAGAGCATAAAATACATCTACCTGTTACACAAAATTAACAAAGCAAAAGCTTGTAGTAGCTTACCTAAATAAGTCTTGACTTATTGATAGAGGTATAACTTGAGTTTTAGGAGAATTTGTGAGAAGAAAATGAAGAAAATATGTAGTGTGCATATGTGTGTGTGTCGTGTAAGCTTTGAGAGAAAGAGAAGAAGTGATTTTTGAGATTTTAATTTGATAATTATCTCTAATTTGATAAAGTATAGTTTTGAATTTTAAGGCATCATAAAAGTGACTATGTGTAAGTATATGCTCTTGTGGGAGGGTTAAAAGGGCTTAATTTTGCAAAAATTTGAGCTTTGTTTTGTACAAGAATGGGCTTGGATTTTCATGCATATATGGCTTATTGAAAACAATAAGATGACGAACCAAATGTTTTTGTGAAGTTTGATCAATTCAATTAGAAAATTTATCAAATAGAGTTTTCTTGAAATCGTTTATAATAAAACTCTTATAACTTAAAAGTGGAACTTTATGAATAATAGTTCATAAGAATTCTAAAAAATAACACACATTAACAAACTATTTTGAAATAGATCTATAAAGAAATGAGTCTCTAGTCTTATAAATAATATTATATGGACAAATAAACTTAAATCTACTAATCATACTATTCACTCAAAATTTATATTAAAACTTTTTTTTTATTCTCTAAACTTAACTCATGCAAAAACTTGAGGGTTACAAATCTTCTCTACAAATCTGATTCTCTCTCTACCTTCTCTCTCTAATTTATTATCACGCCCCGAGGGTATCCTAGTAATAGTAAACAAGTTACACTTGAATACTATCACTAGATTACCTTCAGAGAATGACAAGTTTTCAAAACAACAGGATCTTTTTAGTTGCTTGATAAGAAATAACAAATATATGAAAGAAATAACTTAGTGAATAAACATTATAAAACTATTACAAACCATATAGTTCTTCTGAAGTACATAACTAAATAATCTATTCTAATAGTACTAACCATGAAACTAAATTATAATCGTAGACTTCCAGCTCCTAAGCTCTTACCGGAGCCATACTCCTGGAAGTAACTAACCATAGTCGTAATGTAAACCTGAAAAGACTGTTGGAGTATGAGCGAAACCACAGCTCAGTGAATAACCAGACATATCATACATTACACAAGTTTTTAGCAATCATATGCAATGTAAGCACTCAACCATATGCACAGATACAAGTTTGGATGATCTAGAATCCAAATAGGAAAAAGATTTACGCCCTCTTTTTAATGGGTTGAAGAACCAGTACTCAATGACCCACCTGCCCATGAAAGACAAAGTACACAGGAGAATCAACGATTTCTTGTTTTAAGGTTAGCACTTTGAATATAGTTGATTAAATTGACCATCTCCTGCAATCCCCTTAGAAACTCCCTAAGTATTAATTATTTCAAAGCGATTCTACGGGCGACGTTCTTCGGTGCCTTTTAGTTCCCGTAGGACCGCCAGACCAAAGAGAACCTTGGAAGAACTAACACATTAGAACAACCAAGCGAAAACAGAGATCCGAAATATTAATACGTAGCAGGCTGTCATACCATTATATATGCAATAATGCAATTTGTGCAATGCATGATCATATTATTTTGTCAAGTCAATAATTCTTAATCAATTTTCACAGTGACCATACATTACACACAATCATCATTTACTGCTTCACAACATCAAATCAATTCATTATCGCTTTTGTAAGTATATCTTAACTATCATCCAATCAGATCATAACATACTTTCAAACATTCGTTTAATTATCTTTACATTACACATTCAGCTACTTACAAGCACAAACAGTATAATATAACTGAATTACTCACCTGCTCATATTAACTCGGTCGTAATAATCCGCTGGTAGATCCTCTAGTGTATCAAAGTCACCTATTTAAGATGAATAAAGTATTCATCAATATAGATTAACCAAATTTCTATATGTGATTAGTGTCCTAGACTCGATATTTATTAAGTTTTGGGTACTGACTATTACTAGTTTTGCGTTATTCTATACTGATCTCAATATAGAAAATTATCTCTATTTATTATTACTTAGTGTCGTCGTGTTTCTCTTAATTTATCTTGTATAATTACTTGTTATTTTTAGGAGTCACATTACTCGAGAATTTAGCTTATTTCAATTTCCATTCTTACCTATTTTATCTATTTGAAACAAATATTTGACTAAAACTAACCTTGATTAACACTTAATATCTTTTCTTAATCTTAGGGTTCCAATGAATATTAGATATTAATCTAAATATGTTTGAATACCTGTATTTACTTAACTATTTAATAAATTCTCATATTATTACATATATATATATACTCAGTAGGTATATTGTATATGTATATATATATATATTTTCGGTTTAGGTCAGAATAAGCTTTTGTTAAAGAAATTCAGTTGTATACTGGTTCAAAGCCGCCGGCCTTCAAACCCAGGTGCCGATGTAGACTTAGTTTTACAAAATATTTCAGATCGATTGCACCGGCTTTAAAAGCTGTCGGCTTTCAACGCACGCCGGCCCTACGCCGTCGGCGTATATCTCCAGGTAGTCGGCCTACGTTCAACTTTTACGTAAAAATTTATTTTACGTAGCCTCTGATCAGTGTAGGCCGTCTCTATGCTGCCAGCCTATCCATGTAAGCCGCTGGCGTTGAGCGGTTACACTGCCAGCTTTGAGGCAGTGTTGGTACTGTTCATCATCTTCCTCCTCTATCCGATTCATGTTTTTCAATTTTTACACGTTAAAAACATGCTCAAACTATTTCAAAGTGTTTATATATCATATATAAGGACATAAAACACATTTGAACACGTTTAAAACATATATTTAGATCTCGATTCATATTAAAACATAGCTAGGGTTTCGAATTTTTACCTCGTTGGAGCTCGTCCGATGTAATCCGAAGTTTGTGGTTGTATTTATTATGTTCCTAAGATTATTAGAAGTCAGTTATAAAGCTTATATTTGAAAGAAAATCACTCGAGTTACCTTAACTTACCTTTGAGCTCGTATTCAAGGGTTTTTAGTTTTGTTTTTCCTTTGATTCGAACTCAGTTGTTTTGATTCGTTTGTTTTTTGTTTTTGGTTTGTTTTGTTTGTTATCTAGAGGCAATTTCGTGCTGAGGAGTTTGGGAGTTGATGGGTTTTGTTTGTTCTCCATAAAGTGTCTTAAAGACATATAATATATATATATATATATAGAAGAAAAGAAGGAACTTCGGCTGCATTGTTTCTTCCGATTTTTCCCTTTGATTTGTTCTCAATTGGGCTGTTATTTTCGAGCCAATTAATGCTAGGGTGACTTGGCCTTGTTTGATTGGTGTGGAGGTTGATTTGTTTGACAAATTTGGTGCATGATTGAATCAAATCCGGCTCCTCATTTCCTTCTTCGAATTCCACCGAAATGCACCGAATCACATATATATATGTTATTTATTTAATTAATTTTTGAGTTAATTTAACGAGTTATACAGGTATAAATTAGCTAATATTTGGGAGTTTTTGTACAAAAATATGTTTATAGAAATATACAAAATACTTAGATTATCAAATAATACAAATTTAGGTTATATATATATATATACGTAGTTATTTATTCGTATAATTTTATCTCCCGCGATTAGGATTTCTTAAGCTCATTAGGTCAATTTTTGTTTCAGGCTTCAATAGCTTAAGAAAACTGAAATTAGAACAATAGCGTGATCCAATTATTTATTTGGAATTCAGATTTTGAGTTATACAATAGTTTATATTTTCATTGTGTATTTAAAATCTTATCAGTTTATCTTTGGGTCATCGTTTTCTGTCTATAAGCGTAAATACTTATTTATTTAGTATCGCTTTTGATACAGAAGCTAAACCATATATGTATATTTAGTTTTGATACATAACATGAAATCCTATTAGTAGCTTTTAATTTTAACTAGGAATCTTGAATTCAGGGTTTAAGTTTAAATATAAGCTCATTACTATTCGGTGTTCCAATCTCGAATCATTATCGAGATAAAAAACAATCATTTAATCTCTATACTCCTATTTTTCTATTTAAATCTATTTGTATATCAGGTATCGGGTCTTGAAGAAATTCTTGATTCAAATTCTAAATCCTTTATCTAATCAAATTCTAGACATTGATCTATTCTTAAACTTTAATTAGAATCTAAATCTATTATAAAGTCATGTACTAATGTGGAAAATTCCCGGGGTTTACAATTATCATCTTTGACCTTCATCTTCCACTTTTCATCAACTTGAGCTATCATAAAAACCACCCTCTCCTCCTTCTTCAATTTTTCTTACAATAAAACCTAATCGACTTCTCCATCTCAATCCTACCCATAAACTTCATTAGACCATAATAGATATAACCACCACATAGTCAATTTCCATATCCAAAATTGAGCTACTGCCACAAGGCTAACCTATTACTTTCTTCGTAGTTTTACTGACACCCAAAGCCACTAGATAACAAAACTACCAAAGCCACCTACCCACTTATCATGAAACATACTCCAACCTAAACATACTAATTATGTGTATTGAGTAGTGATAGTATGAATTCTTAGGTAGGTGTAAAGTAAATCAACAATAGGGATGTTAGAGGTAATGAAAAATAGGGTTTTCTTGAATAGTGCTAATAAAGGGGAAAATTAAGAGAGAGGGAAAAAAAGAAATATGAAAAGTGAAAATTCATGAGAATGAGATAGTTAGAGGAGAGAAAAATACATATTTTAGGATAGCGAAAGAAATTAAATTGAAAGAAAAGATGTTTACTAGTGTAAATGAGAGAAATTCATAAATATAGAAGAGAGAATAAAATTGTGTGATTTGAGAGAGAATAAAACACTTAAGAAAGCAAATGTTACATGTAATCAAGGTGCCAAAGTTTGGTTGGAGTCCAAGCAAAAGTACTATGACTGAAGATTTAAAAATTTAGTACTTTTATGAGCCAAAATTTTTTGGCATAAAACTGTTAAATGAAAACTTCATGTACGAAAGAATTTAATGTTACATTATTTCTAGTTTAGCTTTGAAATTTTTTGGCATTATTTAAAGATAGAAAAATTAAAAGAGAATTGTAGTCATAATGGATAACAAGCTATGCAAGCAAATCCGATAATCCAGTTTTTACAATTTCGTGATGGTAATATTGTCTAAACCTTCAAATAAATCATTACCAATGATGTTTGTTATAGATAATAAATATTATATTAGGTTAATTATAAAAACATAATTTGTTTTTTATTAGTTTTTACAAACAAGTGATTGGAGTTTTGATTTTTGAAAGATATGTAATTGCGTTTTGACATTTTCAAAATCAAGCAACTGAGTTTTATTTTGGCAAATGCATGATCTGTATTTTGGTATTTTAACAAATACGTGACCTAAATTTGATTTTTGATAAATACATAACTTGTTTTTGGCATACTTTGTCACAATAGATTAAGGAAACTTGACTTTTTTTTCATGGGTTAGTTGAATCCATTTGATTATATTATGTACTAATAAAAAAGAAGCCACAAATTCTTAAATCTATTATTAACAAAAATTGACAAAATATACGTTATATATTTCTAAAAAATCAAATTTAGTTCACTTATTTACAAAAGTACCAAAACGCATTTTATGTATTTGCCAAAATTAAAACTCATGTCACATGATTGCAAGAATATTAAAACACATGTTATGCATTTGTCAAAAATCAAAACTCAAATCATTAGTTTATAAAACTATTAAAATATAGGTCATGTTTTCATAATTAGCCCTATTATATGTTATATATAGAAATATCATAACTATTACATCATTTCATGGTATTAGACATTATTTACCTTTTATTCAATTTTACGGAAATACTAATTTCACCATAGAAGTATTTTTTATAAGTTATTATTTTTACATTTACTTTACTACAATAGCAATTTCATAAAAAAAAAAATTCAATAATAAAGACATTAATAGCCATTCATTACTCAAATGTAGAATTTATTTTTCCCAAAATATCCACATTTAAATACAAAATTAATAAATAACAATTCTATTGCAACTCTATGTCATTTTATAGTTACAACCTTATGCATTTAGCCAAGTGAATGGTAGTAATTATGCATAACATTTGTACATAATATCTCATTATTTTAAAAAACTTTGTATTGTTACATGATGTTTTTTGTCTATATTGTAATAAAAAAAAATAAAATCAAGTTTCTTTGGTGGTACCTAAACCTTTTGAATATAACATAATTGTACCTAAATAAAATTTTTATAGAAGAAAATACATAAACTTTTTATTTCTTAGACCCATAGTACTTTTGGACGAATTCTATTCATTTTTCTACTCAACTATTGAAGTGGCAAGCGAACCTAATTTAAATATTGTTTTCTCTACCCTACTTGGCATTTTTATTATTTCTTAAATATTTTTTTGGCTTTCCACTCTCTTTTTCCTCCTCCTCCTTCCGCTTTTTCTTTTTTCTTTTTCTTCTTCTTCTTTAAATAAAAAAAATAGAAATTCATCAATACACAAATAAATGACAAATCACTAAACCAAGCACCAATAAAATGACAGCATGCCCTCTTAAAACCAAACATGAGCTCTGCCATTTCTAACGAACCAAACCTAAAAATTGTAAGCCCCAAAAATTTTACATTAGTACATGACATTAAAATAGAAAATGTGAATTAGATAGTAAACTTAGAACTCAACAAAAACCCAAGAATAGACCAATGAGTTGAATTTAGCTTGTTTAAGATATAAAAGCTTGAATAAAACTTCTTTGACCTTAATTGATACCAAAAGTGAGATTTCTTACCTTGAGCTAATAACTCAAGATATAATTAAAAGTAACCCAAATTTTCAAACCCTGAAACTTGTAATACAAGTAGAAATAGATAGACATATATAAATATAGAAAATAGATTGTTACCATTGAACTCAACAAGGACTTAAGACTAGAACTATGAGTAGTAATGATTCTATATATAGTTTTAAACCCTAAAACAAAGATTCCTAGATAGTATTAAACACTGCTAATAAAATTTTATAGTAGGTATCAAAAACCAAGATAAAGATAACTTGGTTAAAGATATTAAGAGAGATAATGAGTAAATAACAAATTATGCTTATAGTTAGGAAACAATAACCTAAAGATAAACCGTTAGGGTTATAGATACATAATAAAAACAAAAAACAAATGTATAACTAATAATCTAGACTTTAAATAAATATTTGGATCCCATCATTGTTTTAGTTAGGATATTCTTAAGCTATTGGAGCCTAAAACAAAAATTGACCTAATAAGCTTAAAAAACCTTAATCGCGGGAGATAAAATTCTAAAAATAATTAATGACGTAAACTTTAAACCTAAATATGAACTTAATGACAATCTAGAAAATTTGTAGGACTATAAATAAATTTTTGAAGATAAAACTCTTGAAAAATTATCAAAATTATACCCGGTTAACTTAATAAATTACCCTAAAACTAAGATAATAATTAACTAAAATATTATAACACTTTTTCATGCATAAAACTACAAAATTGGTGCAATTGGCATGAAGATTGCGATGGAGATCTTCTAGAAAAGTGCAAGCTAAAATTGTCTTAATTTGTGTCAAATAGTCAACATTTCAACACACTATAACCTATCATATATGGACAACAATGCAACTTAATTAATGCAACAATGCAAGTTTGAGAAGTAAACACGGTGAGAAAAAAAAAACCAAAATTGCCTCTACTCTATCTCTCTTTATATATATGTATGTGTATTTATTACAAGCAAACAAAGCTCATTAAATCCAAACTTTCCAATCCAAACAAATACTAAAACAACACTTTAAACAGCCACAAACCAATTCACCCTATACACTAGCTGCTCAGATCAAATACAAGCACCATTAAAACATTTCAAAAAAGCTTGGAAAGAACTTACAAGGTAAGTTGATGTGGTTTAAGTTAGTTCTTTGCTCAAACGATACTATAAACTGTGTACTGACATCCTTAAGGTCAAAACCAACCCAAATCCAAGCTTCAAAAACGCACGGATTGGATCAAACATGGTAAGTTTGCAAAATCCTAAGTTGCATCATTTTAGATCGAAAATCATGGATTATGGACGAGATTTAATGAGATAAGTTGATATATGTATATATATAACATGTATAAACACTTAGAAACATATAAGGAATGATTTAGGAATGATACTAACGTGGAAAATTGACAAAATATGAACTAGTTCATCAAAGAAGATGATGAACAATATCAACACCAGCCCAACGCTAGCAAATTATACCCCCAATGCCGGTGGCTTATCTGGATAGGCCGGCAGCGTAAATGACCACGTAGTTTGGAACATAAGCTACGTAAAGTTTATTTTTACATAAAATAAACGAATGCCGGCCAACATGAATTCTACGTCAGCAGCGTAGGAGCCGGCATAAGTGGTAAAGCTGGCGGCCTATAAGTCAGCGTACTCTACTACAAATAACATGTGAAACCTATGAACAGCAGCATCTTGGTATCAACGCCGTGGCGTTAGAGTCAGTGTACACACATATTATGCTTGCATGAAGTCTGTTCTATGCCAACAGATTATATATATATATATATTAATAATAATAAAGATAGATTATATAATTTATTATAAAAACAGATTTTTTTTATCAAGTAAACAAATACATACAAGATATTTATAAATATAAAAATAATAATAATGATTATAATAATTGGTTTAATATTTCAAGATTATTAAACCCTAAGAGCTATAAAGAAATATTAGTGTTATTTGTTATTATAATTGTAAAATATTTTTCTTATACTAACAAATGTATAAGAATGGAAATCTACATAAGCTAAATTTATGAATAATTTGATATCTAGAAATGACAAAATAAGTAGATTAAGAGAAACACGACAAAACTAAATAATAAGAAATAAATACTAGTTATCCTAATGTGTTAACTAAAAGAACGATATATAAATGGCAATAGTAGTAATGATAAAAATTTCAATTTAATGAATACAACTTTTACAAACACTAAATAAAAGTATATAAATATCTGACAAGATCAAGACAAGAAAAATGAAAATAAAACATTAAATAATAATTTATTATCATAGAACCGTTAAAGAACCTATACAAGTAGATAGAGAAAATCAAATATCAATATAGGACACTTAGACACTCATAGGAGTTTAACCATATAGTTTATGTGGTATTGATGAATATATTAGTCATCTAAATAGGTGATCTTGGTACTTATGAGGATTTTCCTGACGATTATTACGACTAGATAACATGAGTAGCTGAGTAACTCAGTCTTATTACATTGTATGTGCTTGTAACTTAGTAAACCTTAAATAAAAGATAATAATCTGAGTGTACTGTTTCAGTTTATGAGAATTGTTTGCTCTATGAAATATTGATTGCCAAGTCACTCTAATAATAATAACAACAGAATTCTGTATGACTATTTTGGTTGTGTAATATGATTGATTGTCTACATATTGATTGATCGCCTTCAACTGGAATAAAACTACTAGTACCATAAAGGAAATTGAACATGCATTGCATGAATTGCATAAAGTAGTATTTGAGTAAGTGGTAGCCTACTACGTGTTAGTATTTCGGATCTCTAGTAATGCTTGATTTATCTAGGCAAAGAAGCTATTAGTTAATCGCAAGATTACCTTTATTCTGTTGATACCATATGAACTAAATGGTAAATGAAAGATGCCGCTTATGGTATTGCTTGGAAATGACTAACACTTGGTGGAGTTTCTAAAACTAAAATAGGAAATGAGTGTTTAAGACATAATAAATTCAAGGAGATAATTAAAGTAAGTATTGTTGATTTTCCTGAAAGCTTAGTCTCTTCTAGGTAGGTAGGCCATAGATTGTGATCCTTCAACCCCAATGAGAGGGTGTAAATCTTCATCCTGCTTTAGATTCCGGGTTATTCAGGCTTGTATTTATACATATGCTTGATTGATGTATTCCATATGATTGTTAATAAACTTGTTTGATATGTGGTAAGTTCTGGTTATTCATTGAGCCCGTGGTTTAGCTCACACTTCAACAATCCTTTCAAGTTTACACTGCGACATTGGCTCATTACTTCCAGGAGCATGGTCCCGGTAAGAATTTAGAAGCCGGAAGCTTATGAAGTAGTTCGAGTTAAGATATTTATTTCTATTTTTAGTTACAAGTAGTTAGCATTCGGAACTCTAGTTATGTATTTGGAGATTTTATAGAAAAGTTATGGTCTGTAATATTATTATTATGGCATTCTCTACTTTGGATGACAGTTATTACTAATTTTGTCTTATTATATATTATATATATATATTTGTCCTTCTTATCAAAGCAGCTAAAGATCTGTTTATTGAAAATATGTCATTCTAGCATTCAAGTGTATATAGTTTACTACTATAGGGTACCCTGGGGCGTGACGAAAATCCCACACCAAGACCAAATCCATAAACCTAGAAAACCCAAATAAAACAAAAACATTCAAATACTACAACTCATAACCATGCTCAAAACACCACACCAACCATCATCAATGTTTCGAATAAAATAATCTTGATTTATTGTTGGTATTTTATATCTAAGACTAACTTTTTGAGAATTTATGTAAAACTACCAACCAATCTAGATTCACACAACAAGGTAAGCTCATTAAATTGAGCTAAATTTGTGTAATTTCTACTATTTCTGCTTTGCTTTAGGTGTATAATTTTGATTTTTTGTTTGGTTTAAAGTATTATTATTGTTAATTTAGTTGATGATGCCTATAGAGTAGCTTTTTTCAGTTTAGGAAAACTCGAGAAAAAGGATAATCTATTTCAAGTAAGGTTTTGATTCGATTAAGTGGAATGAGTTCTTTTGGAGTGATAAATTGATATGAATACCATAGTGATTAGCTTTAACTTTTTTACTAGAAGAAGAAGAAGAAGAAGAGAGAGAGAAGAAAGAAAAAGAGAAACGTAAAAAAATTTTAAAAAATAATATATGTACTATGTAGACAAAAAAAATATTTTAATTGGATTCACTTGCTACGTCATATAGTTAGATAGAAAAATGGATAGTATCCATTTAAAGATACCATTAGTACAATAAATAAAAAGTTTAGGTATTTTCTTGTAAGAAAATCTTGTTTATGTGTAATTCTATTATATTAAAAAATTTAGATACCGTGAGTGAAATTAACCCGTCACCACCATATCCACCACTTAGATAGCCACCATATCCACCATGGTATTCACCACCGTATCCACTATGCTGGCATCATACCACTGGTCTCAATTGTAGTGGCCTCGGTTACTGAATGAGTACCGTGAATTATAGCAAATCAGTCCTACAATATTTGATAAATTCACACATACTTTTCAAAATTGAAAATGACCATCCTAAATTTTTATATGGTGCAAAAATACCTCTCGGGTCTATCAATGTATTGTAATATCTTTTAAATTTTGATCTTAATTTGTTTCTGTTGAACTAAAAAATTATGTATTATTTATATTAAAAATTATTAAAATTTAAGATGAGGTAATCTTTCCGATTACCTCATCCAAATTGAGGACAATCTCCACAAATAATTTAAACATATTATTTGGTTTTATTAGAATGAGATAATGATCCCTTTACTTGATCAAGTAAAACCCTCATGTCATTCTAATATCTACTAATTTGCTAGTCATTAGTGATATCCAACTAATATTTGTAAAAAAAATTTCTTTCACAAGTGCCTGATTTTTTCATACCTAATTGTGGAAAAGTTTTCGCCTGTTTGTGTGGCAGTATTGGAAAGTTCCGCGTTAGCATGTTTTTAATTATTTCCCGTATATTATATTCTTACGTAAAATCTTTTACATCATTGCTAACGGTTGCCACAATGGTTTCTTCTGCCCTTTCTACCATTCTTTTCTTTTCTTCTTGTACATGATGGAAATAATCTTTTTCTGTATATGACAACAATGCATAATTTTAATTTCTTTACCATGTTCTGGAATCATCGATCCACAGTACTGTATCCGGTTCTATTATTATATATTAAATGAACAAATCTAGCTATAACAAATTGCCATTAAAGTATGGATATTAGATGAAAATTTGAAGAGTCTATGTCTACCAATTGAAGGAATGACCAACAAATTTGATATTGAGAAGATTAGCAATTGCTGCAATTTTGAGTTACACCAAGTAAAAGTGTAGAAGAGATCTTAGTGTGGTCATTAGCAATGCAAATAGATTGGGTCAACATGAGTTTTTAAAGCCTCAAGCTTAGTTATTGAGCTCGAGCTCGGCTCAATGTTCGAGTTGGAGCTTTGCTCGTTTACGAATCGAGCTTAAGTGAACTGAGCTTTTTATCAATCTTATTGAGCTTTTATTGAGCCTAAAATGTAAGTTCAAATGCAACTTATTTAGATAGCTTAGTTTTCATTTTTTTTAAACCTAAAATATAATATATAAGTGTTGGTATAAATATATATACATAAATTTTAAATAAAAATTAATTTTATTATTTTAATTATATTTTATATATAAGATATCATGTATATAAAATCCATAAATTCTAATAAGTTTATTAACAAGCTTATTTGTGAAGCTGTTCATGAGATGACTACTAGCTAGCTTGCTTCAATTAAGTTTGAGTTTGGTTTGTTTAGATAAATGAACTTTACTTCAAACTCAACATTCGCTAGTTTACTGATCGAGTTTGAGTTGAGCCTAGCTTGAAGTGAGCCGAGCAACACACACTCGTTTGTAGTCTATAGTCATACTTTTAGTCTTTAGTTTGTTAGTTCTTGATCTATGAGCTACTTTGTCATCACAATCACTATGAAATAAAAAAAAAAAAAAAGTTTTGAAAGATTCCCTTTATTATAGGATGGATAATATATATTATCAAGAATAAATGTATAAATTAAGCTTATTCTCCTATAGTTTGGTTTACTTTTTGCTAAAGTTCAGCTCATTATTAGTTTGGACAAATTTAAGATCATCATTGATCAAGGAATTTATTATTTCGTAGAGCTTGAACTTTCTGATCTCAAACTTAGAAAGCTTGTCAGCTGAATCAAGCTTTAATAATAGAAGTTCTTTTTTCTTTTTTTTTTCCCCACAAATTTAATAGTGATGTATAGATATCAATAAACGCATAAATAAAAAGAAGCCCAAAGAAGCTCAAATAAATGGAGCACGAGCTCAATGAGTTGCATTTTAGACATCTTATTTCAGCATTATTTACTTTGTAAATGATTATAATTTATAATGCAATCCGTCACTATATATTGTTTTCCACCTCCACATCTGCCACTGAAACTACGAGTAATAACCCCAATTAGTCTTGACCATTGAAGTGAAAAATCCAAAGCTTCCCGCATATGCTCGGTTATAACAGTCATTTCAAAACGTTGGCCAGCAAATGTTTTTAATGAACCAAAATTTTGAAATTAATTAATAATGAAACCGACAGTTGAACAAAACTAATGAGTGGTTAAGAGGCGGCCATCCGTGTGTGAAATGCATTATAATCGCCGCTTCACAAAATAGAGGCCTATATAACAATAATGACACGGATTGGCAGTTGTGAACACAGTCAAGCCCCCACGGTTTTGTCGCATAGTCGTTAGTCAACTCGCATTGAATTAAGATCGCCGGACATCTTTCTCGCTCCCAGATAAATCATCTAAAAATGGAGAACGATAATGTATGTATTCGTGGGGGCCTCGACAGCAATATCTTGTTGTTGCTTCGTCTCTATTAGAAAAAGGAGAGAGAGAGAGAAAAAAGAAGATCGAATTTATTTAAAGGAGTAGTGGATAGATACTAATATATTTTAAATAAATATAAAAATGATGTATTATTTTTATAAAATTATCTAAATATAAAAGTTTTATAAATAATTATAAATTATAAATTATTTCACCCCATATATCAGATTAAACAAACTTTTATACCTCTATTAGTGCGATTATCCGAAATCAATGTAGTCACTTGTCGGCCCAAATTTGATTGAAGCAACAGCGTGGAGATAGAAAATATTATTATCTTGTGCAGGGAAAAGGAAAAGCCTACAAAGCATGGACCCACGAAATCAATGCAAACATTATTTGACTTTCTGAAAAGGCTTGATTGATTTCCGAGGAGAGACACATCTACACTTGTGTACGTGGAGGAAAAACAAAAGATTAAGAGTATAAATTCACGAACAAACTCGACGGACATATAATATTGTGACACACAAATAGTATTAAATAATAGAAAGCTCACATAGGATATTACATGTACTACGGCAATGCAGATGGGGGTTTGGGTTGGTGTCCCCATTCATCTTAAATAAATAACCTCTTGTTTCTATCGTGTAACTGTTGGTAGTTAAACATTTATTATTAATTTTTAAGGGAACCACGATGGATACATATAACCTCTAACAATAAAAGAAAAAAAAAGGTGTTAATAAACATCATACTCAAAAATTGCTATATAAATAATCCTAATTAGAGTCAATAATAGCATTAACTCTTATATAATTGTCTTCTTAGAACGTCATTGTCATTTTTAAACCTAATTATAGATAAGAAGATATTTATCATTGTAATTTTGGATTTGAAAAAAGGCTTATTAAGATTGATAAATTGAATTATAAACAATATGATCTCAAAAATATAGACATAGGTGATGGAGCGGATGCAAGTTTAAATTAGATAACACTACTTTATGCTAATCTAATTATTGTATTAAAAAAACTCATCTTCCACCTATTTATTATGTGTCTACTGTGTCCTACTCAGATTATCTTGGATAGGACAAATACTACTTCTTAATATTGGTTTATATATCAATCCCATTAACATGCTTGATCGATGAGGACCGTGAAAGTATTGACGGAGATCCACGTAATAGTGTTATGTCAAAAGAAAATTAGTAGAGAGAAATAAATTTAATTACTAAAATAATAAGCTTTTGAAACTTTGCAATATAATGATATTTTTCAACTTAAAATAATAATCTAAAGGTCTTAATGGTGAAATATAAGTCATGGGCCTCTCAGGCCAATACTATCCATCACTTGCCGAGACCAACCCCTTAAGTCCAAGCTCAACTCATTCTTACTCAGTTATGACTCTCACAAGAATCTTGACTACCTCAACTCAAGAGGTCGATCTATCGAGTGCTATAACTAGGTAGATCCTTAGTCAAGATTATTTGACACATTCCTCAAAACCAATGGTTCAGTTAAATGTTGATTAGTGGGTCATGCCCTACATCCTTGATAATTATTACTAACTACTCACTTCTTCATGATCTCATGACTCATCACTAACCGTATTGTATTTTATAGGCCCATTGTATATGCCCAAATCCAATGCTTATCAAAATAACTACCGAATTTATAATTACAACTTATCAACTTTCAACCATGTTCATTTATTAACATCACCAACATCTTTTATTGTTAAGACACAATTCAAATTAAATCTAATTTTTGATAAATAAATTCAAATCTTTTATTTCCCAATAAAAGTAGTTCAATGCTACAAGTTAAAGTGATTAAAGGGTCCTCGTGTCTACAACTTGTAAACTCGAACAAGACCGCAATGAGCCTTAGCTGGACCGGTGCCAAATCCACTATTTTAAAAATTGGAAAGCGTAGGGCTCGAGTTGGATTGAGGCAGATGCGGACCCATGCCTCTGTCTGAATTGTAATTATCACAAATAAGATTAAGCTTAGCATAGTCAACAGCTTCATATATATCCATTTATATTACAAATCACCTCCCCCCATTTACTCCATATCAGCTTCATATAGATATCCATTTATTGTACTAACCTCCCCTTGTACTACACATTATTATTGCTACAACCACGATCTAAATATCATATACCTAATTTTGTCATAGTAGAAGCATGACAAGTATAAAATAGCTAATTACTTTTTTCCTTAGAGTAATTGGCCCAAGACTTCTTTCTGAAATAACAATTTTCGACATTGTTTTTTTTTTTTTTTTTACGTAAAATTTTTTTCTTCTTAATGACTGATTTTTGTACCAATATAAATGGCAGATGCTTTCTTTTTTTCTCCTCCCTTTTGTTCATTAGCAAATTTTCTATTTTCATTTTTCTTTTCACAATTTCTAAACTTCTAAGACTTACAAGTTTATTCGGATTGAACAACACTCCTCTATATAGAGTCATTATGTCCATTCAACTGCCTTTTATATGGAGATTATTTCATGTTTAAACATCATTTTATGGAAAAATTACATATATACAACTTAGATAAAAATAATTACATAATTATTATCGCTATATCCCATACTGACATGCAATATAGGGTTTTTTGTGTATCTCATGTTCAATATACGATACACGTATATTTATTCAACTTGTATCCCATAACTAATATGCGATACACATTCATACATATATCTCATGTTGGTTATGAGATAAATGTTTGTTAAGTACATCATTATATCACATATTAGAAATGCAATACTTATACAAATCCATTTATTGTATTTTTAACATATAATATGGCAATGATAGTTTGATAGTCTTTTTCTCTAATTTATATTTTTGTAATTTTTTCCTTAAAAATGGTATATATGTTTTCATTCTTTTTATATGCTTTTAGAGATCCAATTAAATTAGCAATAGAGAAGGTAGCTAGATTTTTTTATTTCCTATATAATGGATACAATTAAGTCATATTTTTTCTATAAGTGAGATAAATATTTTTTCACTAACATTTTATTAATTGTAGTTTTTCCATAGGCTTTGATGTGAGTCACCATTTCAATTATTATAAGACAATAAACCTTCATTCTCTTCGAATCTTGCATTTTAGTAGTTTTTAAAATCTCATCTCAAAGTTTGAAATTTTAGAAGAAATATTTTTAATTGCCTTCAAATTTCTCCTTTAGTATATCTTATGCCTACTTTGATTAGTTACACCACTAATTTATGGAAAAAGTAGATATCTCAAAACTAGTCGAATATCATATAATGCCTTAAAATATCTTTCTTTCCTACCTTTAAATTTATCCAATTCTAACTCTAATATAGTGAAAACATTTTTCAGCATGCAAACACAATTTTTTATGATGTCCCTTAGATGTTATGATAGAAAAGAAGTCGTCATTTTGATGAACCGCTAATCATAGCTTTTCCTGAATAATATTGAGAGTGTAATTTGGTTTTCAAATTGTTGAAGATTATTTGATTAACATAGAATAAAAAAAGTCATTGTAGTATTTGTAGAGAAAGTGTTTAGAAGATGAGAAGAATTTGTTGATTTCATAGTTCATGGCTGGCCTAAATAAGAGGGAGGAATGGCTATTTATAGGTATTATCGTCCACAATGGATGGCGAAACATAATATTTCATGAATATTAATAGATCATGACTATTAAATTACATGGCATTAGACTTTAATGTGTATAGCATTTGTATTTTGTATCGGATTATTTCCATAAGCTTTGTATTGCTACATAAAGCTCTAGCATACTATAATTAAAGTACAAATCATCACACGTACCTGTTGATATGTTTTCAAGAACACAGTACTATATATTCTTTGAGAGCCAGTAATACCAATTTTATTATTTTACAGCGATTAAGTTGGGAAGTTGATATTGCGGCCACCAATTGAAAAAGTGAGTCGCCTGGCTTAAATAGACATTAAAATCTTTTATAATTTATATAATTATCAAGGCAATTAAGATCGTGAAATAATTATAAAATATTTGTGGGAGAGATTATTGGGACCATTACTAAAAGCACCCATTTTATTCATTATTCATCGCAGATCTTCATACGAGTAAAATATCAGCACAAAGTGAATTGTGCATGATATGGAATTGTACCCTTTTATTGCTTAGACAACAACTACATATTTGTACATTATTAGCCCGTACACTTAGTTTTTGGGCTCATCTTCAGTGGCTTCACCAGCATAACTGCAGCATCTGCAGCCTCCATAGTGGCAGCAACGCCCGTAGCGGCAGCCTCCTCCATAACCACCACCACCACCATGATGTCCGCCACCACCATACCCGCCACCACCATGTCCGCCACCACCGTACCCGCCACCACCATGTCCGCCACCACCGTACCCGCCACCACCAGGTCCGCCACCCCCGTACCCGCCACCACCACGTCCTCCACCACCTACCCGCCCCCACCAGGTCCGCCACCACCATACCCACCATGTCCTCCACCACCATACCCGCCGCCACCAGGTCCGCCACCACCATACCCACCACGTCCTCCACCACCATACCCGCCGCCACCAGGTCCTCCACCACCATACCCACCACGTCGGCCACCACCATACCCGCCGCCACCAGGTCCGCCACCACCATATCCACCGTACTTGGCATCATCCACACCGTTGGTCTTAGTTGTAGTGGCCTCAGTCACTGAACGTGTATAGTGAAATATGTATACGTATGAGTAACACAAAAACAAAACCAAAAAGAAAAATAATGCGAATATATGGATTATTTTAACTTCTCATCATATTCTGGGGTTATTCTAGGGTTATGAGTGGGGAAGTGTTAGTGCGGAAATTCAGTCATTAACTACATGACATGTGCAACTATTTTCATCGCCACTTCTTGGGTATTGCATGAATAGGTGAGTAGCTCTATAGAAATCCAGTAGAGAGTTTATTTTTAACAACAATAGTTATTTTTAAGTAAAGGTTTCTCGCCTTATTAATACTTGACGGTCTATTATAATATAATCGAGAAGGGGGTGTCGAGAAATATGCAACGGACTGACCATCGTTCTTCTTGGTGGTGGTTTCAGCCAAGTCCCGGGCTGCCGCCATCTCTGAAGAGCGGAACAGAACAACGGCTGCTAGAGCCAGGAGAAGGAGAACTTTTGCATTCAATTTCATTATGACTTTCGGAACTTGAGAAATATTATGTTCTAGCTAGTTTAGGGGATGAATATACTTGACTCTTTTACTCCTATTTATAGACTTCATAGGTAGTGTTTAGTAGTAACTGAGTAAGATAAATTTTCCGTGCCGAAACTGTGGACTACGCGTTGTAAGATTATTTCTACTCGTGGACCTCACAGAAATTAATGTTAGTTGCTAGCTAGACAGAAGTGGTCCTTTCTGTGATTTTTTTTTTTATTTTTTATTTTTTATTTGGCCTTCGGATAGAAGTGGTCCTTGCTTGATCTATTTATGCTTATCTTTTGATCAAGCTGCAATGTAACTTGACCAACAAGTCCCGATGGTCAGTTTAACATCTTGCGTAAGCTCAATTAAAGCATTCATATTCATTAGATCCTTTATAAAATTCTTAAAATATTACATCAATATTTAAAAAAAAATTTCATTCGAAGAACCTCATAATTTTATCTATAAAGTCATTCATATAAGTTTTTTAGTTTTTTTTTATATTTTTATGGTTCCATTTATTTTTACATAATATATTATTTTTACAAAATATTAATAAAATATTTCAAAAAAACTCATTTTTTAGAGTCCTTGGCAATGAATTCCAAAAAGTTAAAGAAATTCTTCATATTCATAAGGATGAGATCTTTCACCTGAGTACTCATGCCAAAAACCTCTTATGTGGATGCCCTTATGCCAATATGCTGGAGATCATCGTGTAGTGAGATTTCAATTTGTATAAGCAGACGTCGTTGTACATTGTAACGGTGGAAGGCATGGCTTAAGTTTTGTTAAACTGTACTTGCGAAATGTAAGAGAGTACAAAGTATTTTAAGGCACTTATTAGAAAAAATAAAAATAAAAAGCTAAAGGTACGTTAAAAAGGTACTTTATTTTTAGTAAGGTGTGTTTTTATTATTAAAATATGCAAATTATATATTTTGTACTTAATTTTTATCTGTTAAATGAAAAGGGAATCCTATACTTTGGCACTGTCAGCCAAAGAGGGAAAAAATTAGAAGGAAAGGAAAGAAAAGAAAAACAAGAAAGAATTAAAAAGAAAACAAAATAAAAGGAAAAATTAAAACAAATCAATTATTTGGATAAGGAGAAAAAGAAAGTGAATAGAAAGTTAATGGCATAGTTTTTATTTTATGAAATACTATTAAAACCCTTTATCTTAAAATTGTCCATTTGTTTTAAGGTTATAATGGTCTTTTCATTTAAATTCCTTTGTAATTTTCCACAAATCAGAATTTTTTTTTTTTTAGGGCTCAAGGAGAAATCTTTATGTCCATAAGGGAAAAACAAAGTTCTCCCTTACAATTCCTCATCTGCCTTTTTCTTCCCACAATCTAAGAATAGTGTGATAGTTTAGTTCATATTAGGTGAAGTTAATATAGACAATTTTTTTTCCTTTTTTTTTTTAAATGTAAACATAGATATTTTATTTGATGTTTGTTTCACCTCTCACGTACTCATATGAATGTTAGCACAATCAAACTAGTAAATATTCCATTGTCTATATATATATATATATATATATGTGTGTAATTATGTATCCATTCAAGTAATTTACTCATAAACAGATCAAACATACCAAATATAGTAAGATAAAGATACAAATGGAAATTGGACAATCCAAACAAACCCTTAATGTGAAAAAATGGGTTTAGACTCGTAACCTCTATTCTAATACAATATAAAAATTAGAATTGCATTCTATAAGTATCATACCCCCACAGGTATCATAGACATATCTATCACACCCCCACAGGGTATCTTAGTAGTCTTAGTGTAACATGTAACAAACTAAAGTCATAAACATTTATGTTATCTAGCTGAGGCTTTCAGAATGGTACATGAACATGACACAACTAGAATGCTTTGTGTTATGGACAGTTATAACATGATCAAAGGTTGATTAGAATAAAAAAACTATTGCGTATATATATATATATATATTTATCACAAACAAGAATAACCTTACAAAAGTCCTTGATTATTACAATACAACTTTACAACCATTGTCTTCCGAAGTCTTCATTAATACAACTCCATAACCATTAGTCCCCAAAGGACCTCATGAAAGACATAACTTCCACCAAGTTCAAAATTATTGCACCAAAGTTTTACAAACGATGATCTTAAACTTTCTTCACTAAAAAGACTATGTCCTCTTTTCAATTCAAGTCTTGATTTTCTTTATTAGCTATATCCATATCTACTCCTTAGTTATGATCTTTTTCTATTGATTTCTGTAAACATTAATCTATTAGGGCATAAGCATAACATACTCAGTGAATAATCAAATCTTAACACAATATGACTAAAGTAAAAGAAGGTTTAATTAACAAACATATGCAATGCGGGAATTAACCATATTAATACAATTTATATGATCGAAATCCAAACCAATGGAGATTTACGCTCTCTTTTGGGGGTGAAGGACCAACTCTAGTAATTCGCGCCTAAGAGAGACAAAAAGCTAAGAAAAGAGAAATTCTTTTCAAACATATTTATTATTGATTTATTTATTTATAAGTAATATAATCTCAACTTCACCTTACGACTCAGAAACTCCACTAAATATTAGCCACCTAAATATCAACTCTCAACAGGCGACGTCTTTCGGCACCTACTTAGTTCCTTGATGGTTGATAGCTCGGGGGATAACCTTGACTAGATTCATTGGATATAACTCAGCATTATCCTAAGGATGAGATGTTAATTCGTGATGTGAACACCATACAAATGTAATGAAATGCCCCAAAAATTTTCTTAACTAAGTTAGGAATAGTTTAATTGAATTATATAATAGGTAGATAATTTTGAACTTTGAATTAGAATTTAACTTAGAAATTGAATTTAGATAGTTCAAATAATTCAAATAAAGTAAACAATGGATTATGATTAGATGGATTAATATAATTAAATTAGTAAATAGGTTAATTGAAATTTTGAGATTTCAAATATTCTTTTCTCATTATCCATTTGCTTCAATTATCAATTTCATAAATCAAAATATTCAATTTCTTTCTCAATCATCAATCTGATTCTTTTCTTTTATTTTCAAATTTCTAAACCCCTAAATAAACAATTTAAATGTTTAATAAATGCTTTAAAACCCTTAGACTATAGTTTAAATCCTATTTCCTAAATCCCTATAACTTTCAAATTATTTTGCTTAATTAAAAATATCAGTTCTTAAGCCCAAACCTAAACTAAATATCAAATATTTACAAGTTAAACAACTAAACTAGATTTTCAATTCAAGTCATTAATTTCTATTTTATAAATCCTCATATTTCTTTCTAATTATATTCAGTACTTAAGATAATTCCAAAAGGTTAAATCAAAATCCTTAACCATAATTGTCTCTTTACATCTTTTAACCTTATCCTCTTTTTCTCTTTTTGTCTTTTTCCTTTCCTAGCTACCCATTCCTTCCTCTCTTTTTCTTCTTTCTTCTTCTCTATGTTTCCTTTCTTCTTCTTCTCTTCTTCTTCATTCTCTCTTCTTTTTTCTCTCCAACAAATCAACTTAAATCTCAAATTCAAAAAGACATTAGAACAAATTGAAGATGGAAAATGAGATAGGAGTTAAGAGCTAAGTTAGAAAAAACTACATCAACTTAGAAGGACTAGTAGTAGTAAAGGTCAAGTTGGTTAAGCTTACCAGACAAATAAGTTAAGTTGTTTTCTATGTTTTGATTGCTGTAAATGCATGGAAATGTTGAATTAGAGTTTGTTATATGTAGAATTTATGTTAATATGGATAAACTAGTAACATATAATCTTATAAGTTAAACCAAAGATATATATATATATATATATATATATGCATGACTATATCAAGTGTTTGATAAAATGATTTAAGGAAATATGAAACAGAAATATGATTAAGAGTGTTAGATAGACATAAAAATGAGTTTGTATGATAATGTTGAGAATTAAGATGTAAAACAAGTCGTTAAATAAGATAAGTTAGAAGAATCAAACAAAGCAAAAACGTGGAATTTTGGCACAGGAGAATGATCATGGGCGTGATGATGCCCATTATGCTCATGGATTTGAAAAGTTTGGACCATCATGGGTGTGATCCATCTTTTGATGATCTATATTTTGCAAAATTTTGGCCTATTACGGGCGTGATCACCTCTAATCTTTTATTTTTCCTTGGCCACAGGTGTGATCAAGGGTTGGCGCCCATAACCCCTCCATCACAAGCATGATGAGGCCCTTACTTTAAGAAAAAAAGAAAGAAGAAGAAGAAGAAGAAGAAGAAGAAGAAGAAGAAGAAAGAAAGAAAGAAAGATGAAATGAAATGGATGAATGATATTTAATATGATATGTTAGTAAATTTAAACAATTAGGAATGAGTTAAGTGAACTTATAGATTTAATAACTAATTCGATTAAACATAGAAGTTAGGTATAAAATGAACTTAGTTAATCAACCTAAGTTTATCTTTGTTTAATGAATCTAAATGAGCTAAAATGAATTAGATTAAATAAGATCCTATAGGATATACCTTACATTATTGCAATAATTAAATATAACCTAGTAATTGGATTAGATGATTAAGTCTGATTGGATTAGATGATTAAGTCTAATAACTTGAAATTGATTTATATCTTATAAACTTTGTATATGATAGACTAGGCTATGTTTAATATGAGGGATAAATTGTTTCAAATGTTTGTTTGCAAGAAAAATGAATATTTTCTATAAGTTAATGAAGGGCAATAGTGTTTTTAAAATAAATGTTTATAAACAAAGGAGAAGAAATAATTTGATAGATAATGGAGAACTATCCATATATTTGCATGACAATTTTCATAGCCATAACAGGGTTTTTACTTAGTGTCTGATCATATAAGTTATTAAAATAATTTTGATGTGAATGGATAATTTATTTAATAGCTTACATGATTTAATCTCTTGAATAGATTCTTGAATCTATCTCTTGTCTTATCTTTTATATTGTCTTCTAATCTCTGCCAGGTTTTCAGATAATGTATGCAGTGACATGCTTCTCGTGTGCTAGGGTAAGCATATTAAAAATGAATTAAAACTTAAAGATAACTTAATAATTGAATGTTACTTATGCTTGTTTCATTTAATCTGGTTTGGAGAGCAACAACCTTGTTTGGAGCTGAGCATGGTAGTTAGGCCCCTAGGCTACCCATTACCATGATGCAATAATAGTTCATAGGTGGCTCATTGGGTAGCCAATAAGGTAAATTGTATTGGAATAATGTCTATTTAAGTTCGGAGAGATGTAATATAGTATGACTCACGTTTATGTGACCGGTTGAGGCGTATTATATTATGGACTAAAATGAGTAGAGATGCATAACGAATGTGAACCCTAGATGAAACTATTTTCTTTTTTCGGTTAGATATAGAAGATATATATATATCTGGACTACTTATATTAACCTCCTGAGCAACTGCTATTATTCAAGACCCCTAGATTCTCATAATGATATCGGAATAATGTCTACTTGGGCTTGGAAAGATGTAATATAGTATGACTCACGTTTATGTGACTGTTTGAGCCATATTATATTATGGACTAAGATGAGTAACGATGTATTACGACTGTGAATCCTAGATGAAGCAATTTTCCTTTTTGGTTAGATATAGGACATATAAATATCCAGACTACTTATATCAACCCCCTAAGCAACTGTTGTTATTCATGACTCCTAGATTCTCAGAGATTGTTTCTAGAGTATGAGTATTCCAGTGTTGCTTGTTTCACTTTAATTAAAGATAATATACTGCTATTTTATTTCATTGCATTAGTTGAAGCATGTCTATCATCTTGTGCATACCTGTGTTACTATTGTACTGGGTTTCAACTCATTATGTTCCTCTTTCCAAGTGTTGAATGGATGTCGATGATGATTCGGATCATGATTGCTTTGGGTGTTTGGGTGGCAATAGAAGATAGGGATATGAGAAGTGAAGCGATTTAAGACCATTAGATTATTTTTATTTTAATTAATTTTTTTTGTTAAAGAATTGGATTTATTCTTTTAGAACTTGTATATTCTGAAGGGACATGGTTACGGAGCCCATGTTTTGTAAGTTAAGTTTTAAAGCTTTGATTACCATCATGAGTAGGTATTTTAATGAGATAGCTGATGGTACAATATGATTTTGTTGATGTTAAGCTATTCATGAGAGTAGATTATGAAATATTTTTGTGAAAGGTTTATCTTATTGGTATGAATTTAGTTGTTTCGAAAATCTAAATAAACGATTTTAGAACTTAAAAATGAGTATTAAATGTTCACGATAAGCATGTTCTTTTAATACATAAGGTATTATATGTGGCAATAGGCATACCTCATCCCTAATTCGAAGCATGACATGCAAGTTTTGCTATCATGCAATGGATGTTCAATTTAGTTACTAGTTGTTTAAGATTTATATCAAATTACCTAGTGACCAATTAGATTCCAAACAATCAATAATACACATTACACAATCCATACCATGCAAATAATTATCAATTCTAATATTAAAGCTCAACATTAATCTAGTTACCATAAAGCATGCATTGTTCCCAATCCCCATACATATAATCACTTTTAGTTATACTTTGGAACAATGCCACTATATTACAATTACAAATAATGTGAAAAAAATTCAAGTTACTTAATCAGTGCTTAAGTGTCCCACACTTATGCCTTAACTTCCTTAATTTAGTTGTCTTTAAGGAATTATAAGCCGCTATGAATGTGGTGGTTCTGCTAGCCAATTAGTAGACAGGGCCAAGGGGTAAAAATTCCTTTTTGTGGTCGAAGGCAGCGCCCTTGAAAACAAAACAAATTTAAAGATTTGGGTTCAAAGAATCTTAAGAAAAAGTCACATTTTTCAATTGCATGGTGAATTGCAGACGCTACAGTAATTGTAGTTAGACATGGTAATAAATCACTATTACTCGCACTACTCACAGTGTAAACCGCGAGGTCAATCACAGGTGCAATCTATGCTTCTAATGTTATCCACAAGTTTTTCTTCAAGTTAAATTAAAAATGAAAATTGATATATATATATAATATATCAAAGTAGTAAATAAGATGAAATATTGATATAGCTAATAGTTTTTCTATCTTTTTCAGATCTAAAAAAATTCAAGTAAATCATTTTAAGTTGATGATTAAATTATTTTACTTTTAAACTCATGTGGAAACTTAGATTTCAAAAATTTAATTCTAATTTGTAAAGGATATATTGATATAGATTTTCATAAGAAAGTTTTATTTAAATAAGATTTGAAAGTCCAGTTGACCAAACCTTGCATTAAATTCCAATTTGATACTCCTTAATGCATTAAACATTAAGAAGCCCATATTAATGCATGACAACCTAAGTCATGCATTAATAACCTAGGCCTAAATCTTTGATGCAAGCCCATGGCATTCTCCCCACTATAACGAGCCTAGATATGCACACACACAACAACTCTTAATGTGCCTAAAAAGTAAAAAAGTTTGTCATAATTTTTAGAGATAATTATTAAATTAAATTATGAAAATATATCTTATTCTTCTTCTCATTTTGGCACCATTTTTTTTTTTTTTACACACACTTATCTTTTTCATGTTGAAAAATCCGCCAAAAATCCATTTCAAGTTTCATTTACAAGTACCATTCAAGTGAGCTATTTATACCTTTTGTTTTGTTTATTTTTGTAAAATAAATAAGTGCCATTGGTGTTATATTGATAAATCTTGCTTATGTAATCTTAAGTGTGTTGGTGTTGGATAGGTTGAATTTGAGTAGTGAAAATGATGATTTAAGGCTTAAAATAGAAGTATAGTGGACTTTGGTTAGTTAGGTAAAATTGATGTGGTGTATATATGATGTGGTGTAAACTTGTACATGTAAAGTCATTTTGCAGTTGTAAAAGAAGTAAATCAACTTTATATGTAAGTAAGGAAGTGTATTTGATGGAAAAAAAGTCAAAAAAGGATGTATGAAAGTGTAAAATCTCGAAGTTGAAAACACAATTTAGGGTTTTGTGATAACGAGTGTAATGGAGAGGGTGATATTCTCAAATCACTAAGTTTTGACATATCACGAGCATGATAGAGCCTATTATCTCCTCAGGTAGAATTTTCATATGTGATCAAAGGCTTGACCATGGCTGTAATTAGCAATACGACCTAAATAATGGTCGTGATTTGGGACATTATCTCTTTTGTGAATTCTAAAAGTTTTATCATACCCTTTATCACGGGAGTGATGATCCTCGTGATAGTGATCATGGCTTAGATCATGGTCATGATCCATCCCCTATATCTAATATAAAGATAATAATAGTAATTTATAATGATAATAAATAAATAAATGATATAAAGTATATATATGTACAAATATTAATATAAGATCCTTTATAGAATTTTAATTAAGTCAGCACATATAAAATATATAAGTGACATGATAAGTTAACACTTTTTCAACTTAGGATATTAAGCATAAATAGGAACTTTTATGTAATGGTATACTTAGTAATGTATATTTATTGTTTTATAAGGTCTTTAACTCAAGATTCAGACTTTTTGTTCAATTACTATGATCATTAGCAAAGATGTGTGAGTAACTTGAGTCTTCTCACATTGCTTATATTTATAAAATAGTGGCATTCGTTCTAACACATAAATAGAATTGGTTTTGTGTATGGGGAATTATGGATAATGCATGTTGTGTGATGCCTTGATGAATGTTAAACTTTAATATTAAAGTGATAATTATTTTATTGTTATTGATTGAATCATGTGAATTTGAGGATTATTTGAAATTGATAAGGTCATAAAGTAAAATGATATAAGTTCTATTTGATCTTTAAATGAAAGGGACATGCATTAGATGCATACATAACTTGCATGGTAAATACAATACGTATTAATATTTTGGTTATATGATAACTTTGAGCTTTTCTAGTAAATAGAAATCGATATCTGGTTCTATAAGAAAGGTTATCACTGTTCTTTTGATTCCATGGGAACTAAATAGGCAACGAAGGATGTCGACTATGGTGTCGAAATGAAATGAAAATACTTAATGGAATATCTAAACTCTAAGGTCAAGTTGAGCTATCATGTATCCTATGTAAAAATGAATAAATTTCTTATGCCTTTGTTCTTTGTCTCTCTTAGGTGTGATATACTTAAGCTAGTTCCTTCAACCCCCAAGAGATGGCATAAATCTCCATCGTTTTGGATTATCTAAACTATTTTTGTTACATATGATTGATTATTACATTGCATCTAATTGATGGTAAAACCTTGTTTGATTTTAATGAACTATGTTAATATTATGTTATTCACTGAACTTATTATGCTCATGCTCCTATTGACTGCTAATTACAGGAATTAAGGGGAAGACTAAGACCAAGATCAAGTTGAAGTTAGTGTAGTGAAAAGCATTATGTAATTAGAATTTTGAGAAAAGAATTTGTTGATGTATTGAAGTTTGAAGATTAATGTTTATAATAGTACAAGTTTATATTTTGTAAATATCTTAAGATCTTATGTTATAAGTGTAATAGTGGAGTCCTTAATGACAAAGTTTGTAATCAATATGTGATGACTTTAGACTCTTGTAAAGTTATTCTTATATTTTACTTATATGGATACAATGTATTTCTTATTCTAAAACAACCTTCCATCCTGCTATATTCCATGCCACGGGGCAAGTTAGTTGCACAATACTCATGTAGCTTCCTGGAGCACTTGGTTGATTACATGATGTATCATTACAAATAGAGTAGGGGTACGAAAAAAGTTATTGTTAGAAAAAAGTTGTAAGAGAAAGGAAGAAATTGAATATGTATAAGACTTTAATAAGAATACATTTGTTTAAAATTTGTGGAATCTAAGTTAATTAATGGAATTAAGTGTGAATCTACGTGAATGAGTGAATCTAGACTTAATAGTTTAGAAGCTATAATGTGTTTGTGGTATGTGTTTATAAAGTATATTTTATGTGTTATGTATTATGTTGTATGAGTACTAAAATACCTAATAAGAGTTTTAATGGTTGAAATGTTAAAGTTAATTATTTGGAAATTGACGTTAACAGACATGGGAGAAGAGCAAGGAATGCTTAAGCTCCTACAATGGAGGTTCAATCTGAAGCTTCTGGACCTACTGCGCTAGACAACATGAACCTAAAATGTATCTCCACCACATCCAGATAGGTTGGAAAGTCTTTTAGAAGTTATACAACAATAGAATGCTTTGATTATATAAGCTTTGCAAAGGGGACAGCAACTCAGAGCAATGCCACTAGCTGCTATAATTGAGGACCCTGATGTACCTCTTGTTGCACCTCAGAGAACTAGGACCGTTATGTTATCAATCCCTCCACCAACTATTATACTTCAAGATGTAGATCAGTCTGTCGATTTAGTCGCCAAAAGTCAAGCACTAGCTCCAAGTGGATGTGAAATGCCTATGCCTCCACCGTATATACATAGAGCTCCAAGGAATTTGCTTCTCGAGTTTATTACATGTAACTAATATTTTGAAGGTTTTATAGGGAAGCCTAAGGAAATAGGGGATTGGTTATCTCAAGTTGAGAAATCCTTTAGCGTGTTCCAAGTATCTAATGCTCTCAAAGTATCATATGGAATAGTTTTACTAAGATTGAGAGCTACACTATGGTAGGATTCAAAGGAAAGATCTTTACATCAGCTAGTAGCATGGGAAGTCTTTAGAAGGGAATTTATAAAAGAATATTTTCCAAGTAGCTTGAGAGCCAATTAGAGTACAGATTTGATGAATCTGGCTCAGGGAAATCCAAGTATTTATGAGAATAAGTATGAGTTTAATATATTGCTACAGTTTGCACTTATAGCTTGTAAAGATGGTGATGAGCTAAAAAGGTAAGTCTTTATGGCAAGTTTAGAGCCACACTACCAAAGAAGATTAGCTGAGTTTGAGATCGATGATTTTTCTATGTCGATTGAAAAGGCTAGAGTCATTGAGCAAGCTCAAAAGTATGAAATAGAAAGATATAAGAAGCGGGGCCAAGTTTTTGGGAAGAAATCCTATGATAGCTTTAGCATGGTTTTTCTTCCAAAAAGGCTAAGTTTTCTAAATTTGTTGGAGTTTCTAAAGGAGGAATATTAGGAAAAAGTACTTTTATTTTTTGGAAATGCAAGGGACCTCACTATCCTAGAGATTGCCCTCAACTTCAACGTCGATGTTATTATTATGGAGAAGGTGGACATATGGTTAATAGTTTTCCAAAGAAAGCAGAAGCCATATGCTTTATTTGTAAGAAAACAAGACATTTATCAATCACTTGTCCTCAAAGAAGATAAAATGTGGGAGTCATGAAACCTAAAGAACCCAATGGAACTAAGGAAAAGAAAAGTGGAAATAATCAAGGAAATAGGCCCACTAGATCATGAAGAATGTTCGAATGCATGGAACTCCAATGACTGAAGAATCTGATGACGAATATGATACAAACAAGATGAAAAACCCCAATTTGATAGTAGGTAAGAAATTAAACTTAACCTATGAGTTTTGTTATGCATTCTCTTTAAGATAAGTAGAATAAAATATTACAGAATAAGTAGTAATTAGAATTAAATGCTAAATAGGAACAATTCAAGTGAAGGACACACCTATGCATGCACTGTTTAATACTAGCGTTACGTATTCTTTTTTCAATATCAGTTTGGTTAAAAGAGTTGGACTTTGATTTGATACAATGGATAAAGGTTTGGGAATTTTGACTCCTATTGGAGGAATAATTATGAAGAGATGGCCATTGGAAATTAATAATCAGAGGACTACTATTGATCTTATGGTAGTAAATATGCAAAAGTATGATATTATTTTGGGAATGACGTAAATGACAACTGCAAAGGTTAAAGTGAATTGTCAACTTAAGACATTTCATTTATTAATGATGAGAACAAAAGAGTTGTGTTTTATGGGAGAAGTGATTGAGAAAAATCAAAAAGAGATAAAGGCTATTGAAGTGTTTGGAGGGAAAGTTGTTGAGTTAGAAGGAAGTATGATTAATTCATTGAAGGAAGGGCAAGATTAACCAGATATTCAGAATATTCAAATGGTATGTGAATTTTCATATGTTTTGATGATTTTCCTGGTTAACCACCTCATAGGGAGATTAAGTTTGTTATAGATTTAATGCCTGGAACTAAACCGATATCAAAGTTTCCATATAGAATGGCATAAGTTGAATTAAGAGAATTGAAAATGCAATAGCAAGAATCATTAGATAAGGGATTTATTTGCCTTAGTGTATTACCATGGGGAGCCCTTATATTATTTGTTAAGAAGAAAGATGGAACAATGAGGCTTTGCATTTATTACAGGGATTTAAATAGAGCTACTTTCAAGAATAAATATCCCTTGCCATGAATAGATGACTTATTTGATCATCTAGGAGGAGCAAAAATATTTTCCTGAATTGATTTTTAATCTAGATACCATCAAATTTGGATTAAAGCTGAAGATATACTAAAATGGCATTTCAAGCTCAATGTAGTCACTATGAATTCTTGGTAATGTCTTTTGGATTAACTAATGCTCCAGCAATTTCATGGACTTAATGAATAGAATTTTTCGACATTTGCTGGATAATAGTGTTCATCTGTAATGACCCGACCCACTAAACCCCAAGATATAGTGTTTCGAGTCCACAACCACATATAATATTTGCATATTATATGTAAGGTTGTCCTAAAACTATCAGTTTATAAGAATTGTTTGATTATAACTACAAAACTCTATTAATAACTTTTAACAAAACAAGATTGCTTACAAGAGAAATCCATACATACATATATATATATATATATATATATACATATGACCATTACAAGGGTTTGTGTCAATACATGACACTACAAAACTTTGCAACATATTCTTATTATGAAAATATAACTAGGAGACTTCAAAGCCTTTTACAAAATAGACTCATCTAACAAGCTATTAATATAAAGGTATATACTTTTCAAGAAAAAGATTTCTTCCAAGCTTTCTTCTCAAAATCGAGGCCACTCGGGTCCTACTCGTCTCATTCATCCATAAACTTCTTAAATTCCGATCCATAACCCAAATCATCATATGGTTCATCATCAAGACCTGTGAAGCAGCAACAGTGAGCCAAAAGCCCAGTACATAGTAACAACTACACAAGTGAAATGCCAAGCAACCTTATTCTAATGCAATGCATCAACAATTAAGTCATTATCTTGCTTAATTCTCATTTAACAAAACAACAGTGAGGTATTCAAACCCCGAGATCAAGCTTTGGGAATTCAGGGGTTCTGAATAACAGCAGCTGCTCAAGGGTTTGATATAAGCAGTCCGAATACCTATATCCCCTATATCTATTCAATAAAAGTAATCTCATCTAGAGTTTATAGCCGTTACTCAACTTTACTTAACTTAATCCATAACATCATTCAGTTCACACGTCCCTAAAAACATTGAACTAAATCATATTACTTCATTTTGAGTGTAAGCAAACGTTATACAGATACTATAATCTCCATCGATTACCAGCTTAACCAGAAAAAAATCACCATTACATCATAGCGTACCTTTGCATCATGGTAATAGTCATTGCATCATGACAAAAAGGTTAAAGCGCCTATATCTAACATGTCATTGCATCATGATAGGTTGTCGTTCCTCGAACTAGATTAAACGGCGTAATAGACAATCAATTCAATCAATTATTAAGCCAACTTAAATTAAGTCAAGTTCAATTATGCCTATTCCTAGTATACATAAATCAAGCAACTGCATACCTGAACCTAATAGGGAATCACTAGATGCAATTAGAGGAGAATCAGAGGAAGAATTTCTCACTGTTATAAGAAAATTTAACACAAATCAATATAACACATCAAATATCTTTATATCTCATTTTAGTCCAAAAAGATCCAATTCCTAAGCAAAAACATATTTAACAAACAAATACAAGTTTTTAACTTTATTTGAAAAACATAGCAATTGAAAAGAAGTAAAATTTTAGCATCAATAATTTTTGAATTTTCGAAACCTCAAAAATTAAAATTGTATATCTCCTTTCAAGCTTTCTATATCAACTTGAATCACTTCAATCAGAGGTCAGATGAAAAAGTTATGGCCAATTTACAAAATAGTGTTGCAACAGAGAATAAATCAGAAATCGCAACACCCTTGGCAATGGGCCGTTTGGGAGGCCGTTTCAACTTAGGGAAAATGAGATTTTTGATATCGCAACACCCCTCCCAACGGGGCTGTTTCCAAGGTCGTTTGCTCCAAATACCCCTCCAAATGGGGCCGTTTTTACATGTGTTTGATAGTTTTTATACTTCCCTTATTTTGAACACGAATTTTTACAAACTTTAACACTTTTAACTTCAACCAAAACACAATATCAACATCTTACATGCATTTTATCAACTTCAAACATGAATTTACTTACACTTTTAACTCATCAAACACATCAAATATCAAGCTAAACTCATTTCATTGCATTAACACATTTGCTTCACATAACCTAAGTCTTGAATATCCAAAACTCATGCACCAAGTTACTACTTAACTTCCACTTATGTCCAACACAATTATCATCACTTCTCCACTTCGAAACTCATAAATCTTCATCCCAAACACATTATTACACTCTTATACATACACAATCACTTTAGGCTTTGTTTTACACTCCACATCACCTTAACCTATTCAAATATAACTTCAAGTTTCCCAACACTTCACACTACCTCCAAAACATATTTAGCAAGTTAAATAACATCAAAGCACAACCCAAACTTCCATTAGCACATAAAACTACTTCAACTCATACATAGCCAAACTTATACTAACATGCATTTTATCTTTAAGGCATAAAGAAAGAGTAACAAAACTCATACACTTGCATGGACTTACATGGATAAAGCTTTGTCTTGAACGAAGCTTTTGGACTTTTGTTACTTGTCCAATGAAGGGTTTGGGCTACTTTTCCTTAGAGAGAAGAAAGAAAAACAAAGAGCAAAGCAAGAAGGAGAAGTGGGATTTTCGGATGGGGGAAATAAGCTGCCTAAAAGTGAGTTATTTGATCAAAATTTGGATTCAAACTTATCTTAAACTTAAATTTTTGGGGTTGCAATGGATTAAGCTTGCTTTTTGCATGTTTTAAGGCTTATATAAGCTTAAAAAGGGCTTAAAACATGGGCTAAAATAATAGAAAATTTTTGCTATGTTTTAGGGCATTCAAAAGCTTATTTTGAAAATTTCCATGCCAAATTCATACATATTAATACATATAAAACACAAATATTAATTATACTTTACACACATTAATACATAAAACAATAGCATTAATTATTATCTCACATATACATAAATTATATTCAACCTACACTAATAATCACATATAATTCATACTTTCATAAGCATACACATTTTTATTACAATTCTATTTTTACACATTCATTTTCATATATCAATTTCATTTCAAACTTAATATTTAAAACTAATATTATATTTACATGAAAATTAAATGATTAAATAAATTAGGTTATTTCATCATGGATGATATATTAATACACTCCTCTTCTGAAAGACAACATGAACATTTGATAATGGTGTAGCAATTGTTGAAAGAAAATAAGCTATATGCTAAGCTATCAAAATGTGAGTTTTGGTTAAAGCATATATCTTGTCTTAGACATGTTATATTAGGAAAAGGAATCTCTATAGACTCAAGAAAGATCAAAGCCAATGTTGAATGGAAGAGACCGAAAATAGTAATGAAAGTAAGAAGTTTTTCTAGGATTAGCTGGGTATTACAGAAAATTTGATCAAGATTTTTCTAAGATTTCCTTGCCTTTAACTCAATTAACAAGAAAGAATGAAAGATTTGAATGGAATGAGAAGAGGGAGCAAAATTTTCAAGAACTAAATAAAAGATTGATTTTTTCCCTAATTCTAATTTTGCTTAATGATTAAGATGTGTTTGCTATTTATAGTGATGCGTCTAGAAATGGAGTTAGTTGTGTCTTGATGCATGGTGGAAAAGTGATGCGTATACATCTAGGCAATTAAAGCCCCACGAAGTGAACTATGCAACTCATGATTTGAAGTTAGCTACCATTGTCTTTGCTTTGAAGATTTGGAGACATTATTCATATGTACAAAAATGTGAAATCTATATAGATCACAAAAGTTTGAAATATCTATTTACACAAAATGAATTAAACATGAGGTAGAGAAAATGGTTAGAATTGATAAAGGATTATGACTTGAGCATTAACTATCATCCAGGGAGGATTAATGCGGTTGTTGATGCTCTAAGTCGTAAGAGTTATGGAGAGGTGTAGACACCCAATTTTTGCCCAATTAATTAAGGCTTAAAATTTAATTAAATTCATTTTTCCAAAAGCCTTAAGTATTGATGAAATTGGCTAGGTGATCAAGGCACAGGCCAAATGGCCTGTTGGTTAAACACATTGACCCAAACACACATTCAAGCTCAAGGACACAGGTTCAAACCCTAGCAAAGGCAAATTTTTGCCTTTTTATCATTTTTGTCTTTTCATTTTCCTCAAATGTGACTTTTGCCTTACTTTGCATCAGTTTTTAACTGATAAAACATCATTGATTGTCAAAATTGATGATGGAATTGCAAAGTGGTTATGGAATATGAAAGATTAGTGCAAAAACAACCCAAAAGTTACAAAATTCAATGTATAAAGCATTCAATTGTACATGAATGAGAGTTACAAAAATTGAGTGGATGAATCTGGCATGGAATATGAAAACAATCATCAATTCATCAGTTTCAAACAATTTAATCATGGATTTCCTAATTAAATTCGTGAAAAATCAAGGGGCAAAAATCAATTCATTTTGAAACTGTTCGAAACTGAAAATTGAGCTTGCAACCTATAAATAGGAGGTCCTAGGAGCAAAAGGCACAAGTCAATTTCAACAAAACACAATCAGAATGAGTGAATTCGAAAATTTCGAAAATTAGGGTTCTTAAAGAGAAAATTCGAAATTTGAGAATTTCGAATTGTTTTTGATTCAATTGGAGTGTTTAAGGACTTTAGAACAAGTTTAAAGTGATCGAGTGTGCTTTAATTTGATCAAATTGATCGAATTAACCTCTGTAATTTTTTTTTATTATTTTCGGATTTGCCCGCCGCTACCCACCACCGCGAACCGCCGCTTCTGGTGGTTCTGAGTGAACGCCACCACCACCAACGGACGCACCACCAGCATAGAAGTCGGGCCAACAAGCTTAGGGAGGTCAACAACCACCAGGGACGGCCGACGAACGCTCGAAAGATCGCGTCATCGTCTTCCTCGCCCGACGAAGATCCGAATCCGACCCGAAAATCTGAATCCCAACCCGTCGGTCATCGGTCATCGGTCGTCGGTCATCGTCAACGGTCAACCCTGATCAGACGGTCCAGATTCAATCCAGCAGATCAGACGGCCCAGATTCAATCAAGCAGATCAGCGGCTCAGATTCGATCAAGCAAATCAGACGGCCCAGATTCAATCAAGCGATCAGACGACCCAGATTTCATCAAGCGATCAGACGGCCCAGATTTCATCAAGCGATCAGACGTCCAGATCGAGTCAATAAGATCAGACGATCCAGAGCGGTCAGCGAGATCGACGCTCCAGATCTCGTCCGCTTCATCCGACGGTCCAGGTTAATCCGCATTATTTTATTAATAGTTTATTTTATAATTAATTTCAAAAAATAATAAAAAATAATAAAAAATAGTAAAAAATTCAGAAAAATTCAGAAAAAACAAAAAATCCAGAAAAATCAAAATATTTATTTTCATATAAATTTATTTTTTTTGATATTTTTGATATTTTTTGAATATTTTTAAAGTGTATTTATACACAAATGGCTTTAGAAAATGCATATTTAATGCATGAAAAATGATTTTAATATTTTTTAATATATTCTGGATATATTATGAAATTATGTGATGATTTTTTTTAAAATAAAAAAAAAAAAAAATGTTTTGTTTTTAATATTGTGAATAATTATTTTGTAAATATAAGTTTTTGTTAAAAACAATGAAATCTATTTGTTGATATTGATATTATAAAAAAAATGAAATAAAAAAATAATAAAAAATAAAATGAATAATTTGACTTGTAGATATGTGCTATAATGTTTTTATTAATTAATTTTTTGAGCATGAAAAAGATAGATTAGAAATTTAAAATTCCAAAAGTGGTAACCATTTGGTTTTAATAGGTTAGCCCCCGAATCCATGATATCTGGTTTAAAATTTTGTTTTTTTTTTTAAATCAAATTTTCGCAGACTAGTAGCTAAGTTAGGATCAACCGACCCATTGATCCTAGCTTTTTATTTTTTCCCGATTTATATCGGGTGGCGACTCTAAATTTTTTTAAAATTTCTTTAACCCCTAGTCGAGATTCATGTTAAATGGGTTCGGGTTTAATGTGAATCGGGTTAAAGAAATGAACCAGATAAGATTAGTGGAAAAAATCCAGGCTCGACAGCTTGGCGACTCCACTGGGGACTGTAAATTTTTTTAAAAAAAAGAGGGCTAGCCACTTAGGAATTTAAATTTTAAATTTATCCTTGCTCAATTTTTGTGAATATGATTCTTTGTATATTATATTGAATAATTGTTCTGTAAATATATACTAACCTTGCAGGTATACAAAAAAATAGAAGGCAAAAGATTGATTGTTTGTTTATTTATTTAAGTATTGCATCTTACATTTGCACTTGCATTTTTGCACAATATGTGTGCTAGATACGGTCGGACCCAGGCCGTCTTAAGAGCCTAAGCGAGGAGGACGAAGTAAGGTCCGGGGGCTGTGGCTTTCCACCCTCTAGATCAAGAAATGTCCTCCCACTCCGGTTTAGTACCACTAAACGGGGACCTATAGAACCCACCAAATCATGCATTTCAACATGGGATTTTGACCAAACTTTTCAAAAAAAATGGAGTTGTATTTTCTTCCAAAAAATGTTTTTTCAAAAAAAAAAAATTTCAAAAAAGTCCACCAAATTTTTTTGGAGTTGTTCTTTCCTAAAAAAGGAAGTTTTCAAAATCAAACATTTTTTAGTAAATAAAATTTTAGATTGAATGGTTTTTAAACCTTTATTTTAAAAAAAATAATACCACTTCAAGTAAAGTTTTGTCATTATCCCCATTGGCATGGATAATGACTAATTTCTTTTTTCTCAAATGAGTCTTAATTAATTTTGTTATTTTTCAAAAAAAAAAGAAGATTTTCAAAAAAAATGATTTTTCATCAATTCCAACAAAACTTTTTCACCAAAACTTTCAGGGTCCTTATCTCATTTATATGGATAGTGACAAAAAAAAAAAAATTTCAAAAAAAAATAATTTTCATCAACTCCAGCAAAATTTTTCATCAAATTTTCAAGTCATTATCCCCAATTGCATCTGTATGCTTGCATCTTTGCATCTTTTTAAGAAAAAATAAAATAAAATAAAGAATGTGTACAGTAGACTTGTAAATACTCATAGAGTAAATTTTGTCCATATAGTTATAAGTCCTCCCAATCAAAATTACCTTTGTCATATGTATTCCTCTCCCTTGTCTTCAGGATAATCATCCCTATAAAAATCAACCCCCATTTGAATTTCCTTCTAAAAGAAAAAGGGGGGTCTTTTTTGTTCCACTATTTTGTAAAATAATTTTTGCCTTAAAGAAAAAAGAAAAAAAAAATTATTTTTGTAAATATCCTTTTTCCACTTTAGGATAAATAATCATTTTCAAACATTCTTTTTTGTAAATATCCATCAACAACTTTTTTTTTTGAAGATTTTTTAAAATAAAAAGTGAGAACAAAAAGTTGTTGTCTAACAAAAAAAAGAATAAAAGTTTTTCAAACTTGTTCTCCAACAATTTTTTTAAGAAAAAAAATGAAAATTGTTTTCCAACAAATGAGAAAGAGAATAAAGGTTATTTTCAAAAAAAAAAAAATAAAAAATTAGAAAAGAAGGAAAATTGCCAACAGAAAAAGAATGTTTCAAAATTGTTACCCCAATGATCATTCATTTTAAGCTAAAGGCAAATGAAATCAAAACTAGGGGCAACCAAAAGGACTTTACCGATTAGGGGCATTTGATAAATCCAAATGGGGCATTTAGTTATATATCCTGAGGCAATAAAAAAATGGATGATTGAAAACCCAAAAATTCTTATTAAATAGTGGCCTAGAATGAAAAGAGGCAAACTTAATCCCAAACACTAACCCTACACACTAAGAGTGGAGTGAATTGTGAGAGATAAAATGGACTCATTCCTTAAAGGAGGTCTAGTTTGAATTTGATACATAGGTCAAAGTGACATTAGGCATTCATTTCAAAGTCCTAAACACATTATCCTTTGTTAACCCATTTGAGCCTATTAAGGAAGAATTTTTTAAAATTAAGCCCTGTCAAGAACCACCCTACATTAGGGTACCCCACAACGGGGCAATTTGGAGGTCAGGGTCATTATCAAGGAGAAAAAGGATTAACTTATATGCACTTGCCCTAGTTGCATCAATTCAAGAGTAGTCAATTGACATAAATAAATCATTTCCTTTGAAAGGAAGAAGAGTTTCTATCCCAAACCATACACAATCCATATACTTTGAGCTATAAGCCATCCAATGGAAAAAATACAAATCACCTTGCAAAAGAAGAAGAAAAAAGGGATGCATGAATAAATGCAAAAAAAAAAGAAAAGAAAAAGAAAAAAAAGAAAAAAAAAAAAATGATGAAGAATAGCCAAGCAAGGTGATTAAACCAAGAAGTTAGAAGCATATGCTTAAAACTCAAGGCCCATCAAAACACAAGGTCCAAAATTTATATCATGGACCCACCCACAATTCCACCCTGATGGAAGACAATCACACAAGCACATGCTCAAAGCTCAAGGCCCATCAAAACACAAGGTCCAAAATTTATATCATGGGCCCACCACAATTCCACCCTGATGGAAGACAATCACACAAGC
Organism: Combretum micranthum; assembly: GCA_024138025.1. Lineage (NCBI taxonomy): Eukaryota > Viridiplantae > Streptophyta > Magnoliopsida > Myrtales > Combretaceae > Combretum > Combretum micranthum. The sequence continues at coordinate 50,357 of JAMXBD010003260.1, read as the reverse complement.
ACATGCTTAAAGCTCAAGCCCATCAAAACACAAGGTCCAAAATTTATATCATGGACCCACCCATAATGCCACCCTGATGGAAGACAATCAAACAAGGTGATCATACCCAACACTGGGGGCACATGCTCAAAGTTCAAAGCCCATCAAAACACAAGGTCCAAAATCTATATTATGGGCCCATCCACAATTCCACTCTTTAGAGACTCTTTGGATCAAAGGAGTTGATTTATTAATGCTCTTGAAACTAGGAATAAGTGCATATTCAAGTTTTCCTTAAGGGTTCTTGACTTGTAAACCCGGGATGTGTTGAAAAATTTTCAAAAAAAAAAAAAAAAAGCCTTTATGAAATATCTCTTTTTGATTAAAGCCAACAACCAAAAGCCCACATTATAGTCCAAAAAAGACCTAATAGATTGACCAAAGTGTGCACTTGCAAGCCGGACCATAATTTTTGGAATCCGAGTCAAATGTGTGAAAATAAGCCTAAGAGTGTAAGGAAGTCCTCTTTGATTAGGTAACTTAAAATAAGTAACCAACCTTGGTGTAAGAATCATCCCAGGGGCATGAAATCATTTGCCCCAATTTGAAAGAAGTCTGCCTCAGGGTTAGGAATTAATTGCCCCAAAGTTGAAACAATGCCCCAATTTTCAAATTAATGTCCTAAAAGAAAAACTTTGCCCCCAATGATTAAAATTTTTCAATAAAAGACCTTAGGTGGTTAATAGTGAAGCCTTAGGCTGAAAAAAAAAAATGAGTGATCAATGGGGCAAACCCTATTTATGATTATTTTTACCTGTTGGTGACATTCAAAAAAAGTTGGAATTCAAAAAGAAAAAAAAAGGAAACTTTTTACCTTTAAAAGGTCCAAGAAAAGAAGGATTTCTTCCAAAAATCAAAATAAAAAAAAGTTTTTTCCAAATATCTAAAAAGTAATAAAAAAGGAGAAAATAAGTTTTTTTCATTAAAAGTAAAAAAAATTACCTTTGGTTTAAATTTTTAAAATAAAAGAAAAAAAAAAGGTTTTGGTTTTTAAAAGAAAAAATTCTCAAAGGTTTTCTTAAAAATTTTCAATGAAAAAGGGGAAGAATTTCCCACATTAAAAAATTAGCAAAAAAAAAAAAAAAAAATTTCAGGCTACGGTTTTCAAAACTTGATTTTCAAGTTTAAGTTTTAGGATCACCTGCTCAAATGAGCGTCATCCTATTTGTTTAAGTTTTAGGATCGATGGCTCAAAAAAAAAAAAAAAGCATCATCCTAAGTATTAAGATCACCTGCTCAAATGAGCGTCATCCTATTTGTTTAAGTTTTAGGATCGATTGCTCAAAACAAAAAGCGTCATCCTAAGTATTAGGGTCACCCGCTCAAAGGAACGTCATCCTACCTTTCAATCATTAGGATTATATGCCCAAAGGAGCATCATCCTTTTTCTTCAGCATCAGGATAGTCTGCTCAAGGGAGCGATGTTTTTTTTTCTTTAGGATTGTAATGCTCAAAGGAGCTTCATCCTATTCTACAAATTGAGAATCGCCAACTCAAGGAAGTGTTGTGCTGCCTTGTCAAGTTGTAAGTTTTAGGCCAGCTCAAGGAGCGCCTTAACAAGTCGAGTGTCAGCTCGAGAAGCGCACTAATGTTAAAACCAAACGCCAGTTCATAGGGTACGTTTGAACCAAGTTTCCAAAGTTTTCAAGAAAAGCTTGAAGTCCATCCGAGTCTTCCAAAAAAAGAAAGAAAAACTTGAAGCCCATCCAAGTTTTCAAACCAAGTTTTCCAATAAAAAGAAAAACTTGAAGCCCATCCAAGTTTTCAAAGCAAGTTTCCAAAAAAAAAAAAAAAAAAAAAGGAAAAACTTGAAGCCCATCCAAGTTTTCAAAGCAAGTTTTCAAAAAAAAAAAAAAAATGCTTGAAGCCCATCCAAGTCTCCCAAAAAAGAAAAAAGTCTGAAGCCTATTCGAGTTTTCCAAAAAAGAAAAACCAGTTCCCCAAATGGATCAGAAAAAACCAGTTCCCCAAGTGGATCAGAAAAACCAAGTCCCTAAGTGGATCAGAAAAAACCATTTCCCCAAGTTGATCAGAAAAAAACCAAGTCCCCCAGTGGATTGAAAAATCACAAATACCCCTCAGTCTAGACAGATAGTCTAGTACTACCCAAATTCAAAATCCATCCTTTAGAGATGGAGACCCAAAATCCATCCTTTAGAGATGGTGACTCAAAATCCATCCTTTCGAGATGGTGACCCAAAATCCATCCTTTCGAGATGGTGACCCAAAATCCATCCTTTCGAGATGGTGACCCAAAATCCATCCTTTCGAGATGGTGACAAGATTCAGAAATTCATTCACTCAAGATAGTGATCAAGACAAAATTCAGAAATCTATCCAAGATGGTGATCAAGACAGAAGTCAGAAATCCATCCATTCCAGATGGAAACCAAAGCCCATTGGTCCGGCAAATGACCAAAGCCCATTGGTCCGGCAAATGACCAAACCAAAGCCCATTGGTCCGGCAAATGACCAAATTAAAGTCTAGGTCCGACAGTTGACCTAGCAAATCTCTAAGTCTAAACTCGACAGATAGTTTAGCACAAGATTTTGGAAGGAGAAGCTAAGCAAAAATTGGTTGTCTTTTGTCTTTGTGGCAAAAGTTTTGTTCAAACTTTACCACAAAGAGGGCAGCTGTAGACACCCAATTTTTGCCCAATTAATTAAGGCTTAAAATTTAATTAAATTCATTTTTCCAAAAGCCTTAAGTATTGATGAAATTGGCTAGGTGATCAAGGCATAGGCCAAATGGCCTGTTGGTTAAACACATTGACCCAAACACACATTCAAGCTCAACACAGGTTCAAACCCTAGCAAAGGCAAATTTTTACCTTTTTATCATTTTTGTCTTTTCATTTTCCTCAAATGTGACTTTTGCCTTACTTTGCATCAGTTTTTAACTGATAAAACATCATTGATTGTCAAAATTGATGATGGAATTGCAAAGTGGTTATGGAATATGAAAGATTAGTGCAAAAACAACCAAAAGTTACAAAATTCAATGTATAAAGCATTCAATTGTACATGAATGAGGAGTTACAAAAATTGAGTGGATGAATCTGGCATGGAATATGAAAACAATCATCAATTCATCAGTTTCAAACAAATTAATCATGGATTTCCTAATTAAATTCGTGAAAAATCAAGGGGCAAAAATCAATTCATTTTTGAAACTGTTCGAAACTGAAAATTGAGCTTGCAACCTATAAAATAGGAGTCCTATGATCAAAAGGCACAAGTCAATTTCAACAAAACACAATCAGAATGATGAATTCGAAAATTTCGAAAATTAGGGTTCTTAAAGAGAAAATTCGAAATTTGAGAATTTCGAATTGTTTTTGATTCAATTGGAGTGTTTAAGGAGCTTTAGGAACAAGTTTAAAGTGATCGAGTGTGCTTTAATTTGATCAAATTGATCGAATTAACCTCTGTAATTTTTTTTTATTATTTCGGATTTGCGCCGCCGCTACCCACCACCGCGAACCGCCGCTTCTGGTGGTTCTGAGTGAACGCCACCACCACCAACGGACGCACCCACCAGCATAGAAGTCGGGCCGACAAGCTTAGGGAGGTCAACAACCACCAGGGACGGCCGACGAACGTTCGAAAGATCGTGTCATCGTCTTCCTCGCCCGACGAAGATCCGAATCCGACCCGAAAATCCGAATCCCAACCCGGTCGGTCATCGGTCAACGGTCGTCGGTCATCGGTCAACGATCAACCCTGATCAGACGGTCCAGATTCAATCCAGCAGATCAGACGGCCCAGATTCAATCAAGCAGATCAGCGGCTCAGATTTGATCAAGCAGATCAGACGGCCCAGATTCAATCAAGCGATCACGGCCCAGATTTCATCAAGCGATCAGACGGCCCAGATTTCATCAAGCGATCAGACGGCCCAGATTTCATCAAGCGATCAGAGGTCAGATCGAGTCATAAGATCAGACGATCCAGATCGGTCAGCGAGATCGACGCTCCAGATCTCGTCCGCTTCATCCGACGGTCCAGGTTAATCCGCATTATTTTATTAATAGTTTATATATAATTAATTTCAGAAAATAATAAAAATAGTAAAAAAATTATAAAAATTCATAAAAAATTCAGAAAAATTCAGAAAAATACAGAAAAAACCAGAAAAATCAAAATATTTATTTTTCATATAAATTTATTTTTTTGATATTTTTGATATTTTTGAATATTTTTAAAGTGTATTATACACAAATGCTTTAGAAAATGCATATTTAATGCATGAAAAATGATTTTAATATTTTTTAATATATTCTGGATATATTGTGAAATTATGTGATGATTTTTTTAAAAAATAAAAAAAATAAAAAAATAAAAATGTAAAAATAAATAAAATAATAAAATTGGATTTTCCAAAGAACAAAATTTCTAAAAAAAAAAATGATTTTTGGACTTAGAAAAATTATATTTTCATAAAAAAAAAAACAATTGATTAGATCATAGGGTCATCAAAAATGATTTTTATAAAATTCAAAATTTAATGAACTTAAAATGAAAAGAGTTCAAAAAATTAAAATTGATCAACAAATTAAGTTCTTTTTTAAAAGAACTACGTTTTGTCTGATCTCGATTAGCGAGTACGTAGGCACCTGCGGGCGACATAAAAAATAAAAAAAATGTTTTCGTTTTTAATATTGTGAATAATTATTTTGTAAATATAAGTTTTTTAAAAACAATGAAATCTATTTGTTGATATTGATATTATAAAAAAAATGAAATAAAAAAAATAATAAAAAATAAAAATGAATAATTTGACTTGTAGATATTTGTGCTATAATGTTTTATTAATTAATTTTTTGAGCATGAAAAGGATAGATTAGAAATTTAAAATTCCAAAAGTGGTAACCATTTGGTTTTAATAGGTTAGCCCCCGAATCCATGATATCTGGTTTAAAAATTTTGTTTTTTTTAAATCAAATTTTCGCAGACTAGTAGCTAAGTTAGGATCAACCGACCCATTGATCCTAGCTTTTTATTTTTTCCCGATTTATATCGGGTGGCGACTCTAATTTTTTTTTAAATTTCTTTTAACCTAGTCGATGATTCATGTTAAATGGGTTCGGGTTTAATGTGAATCGGGTTAAGAGAAATGAACCAGATAAGATTAGTGGAAAAAATCCAGGCTCGACAGCTTGGCGACTCCACTGGGGACCGTAAATTTTTTTTTAAAAAAAAAAAAAGAGGGCTAGCCACTTAGGAATTATAAATTTTAAATTTATCCTTGCTCAATTTTTGTGAATATATGATTCTTTGTATATTATATTGAATAATTGTTCTGTAAATATATACTAACCTTGCAGGTATACAAAAAAATAGAAGGCAAAAGATTGATTGTTTGTTTATTTATTTATAGTTATTGCATCTTACATTTGCACTTGCATTTTTGCACAATATGTGTGCTAGATACGGTCGGACCCAGGCCGTCTTAAGAGCCTAAGCGAGGAGGACGAAGTAAGGTCCGGGGGCTGTGGCTTTCCACCCTCTAGATCAAGAAATGTCCTCCCACTCCGGTTTAGTACCACTAAACGGGGACCTATAGAACCCTACCAAATCATGCATTTCAACATGGGATTTTGACCAAACTTTTCAAAAAAAAAATGGAGTTGTATTTTCTTCCAAAAAATGTTTTTTCAAAAAAAAAAAATTTTCAAAAAAGTCCACCAAATTTTTTTGTGGAGTTGTTTCTTTCCTAAAAAAGGAAGTTTTCAAAAATCAAACATTTTTTTTAGTAAATAAAATTTTAGATTGAAATGGTTTTTTAACCTTTATTTTAAAAAAAATAATACCACTTCAAGTAAAGTTTTGTCATTATCCCCATTGGCATGGATAGTGACTAATTCTTTTTTTCTCAAATAGAGTCTTAATTAATTTTGTTATTTTTCAAAAAAAAAAAGGAAGATTTTCAAAAAAAAAATGATTTTTCATCAATTCCAACAAAACTTTTTCACCAAAACTTTCAGGGTCCTTATCTCATTTATATGGATAGTGACAAAAAAAAAAAATTTCAAAAAAAAAAAAAATTTCATCAACTCCAGCAAAATTTTTCATCAAATTTTCAAGATCATTATCCCCAATTGCATCTGTATGCTTGCATCTTTGCATCTTTTTTAAGAAAAAATAAAATAAAATAAAGAATGTGTACAGTAGACTTGTAAATACTCATAGAGTAAATTTTGTCCATCTATAGTTATAAGTCCTCTCCAATCAAAATTACCTTTGTCATATGTATTCCTCTCTCTTGTCTTCAGGATAATCATCCCTATAAAAATCAACCCCCATTTGAATTTCCTTCTAAAAGAAAAAGGGGGGTCTTTTTTTTCCACTATTTTGTAAAATAATTTTTGCCTTAAAGAAAAAAGAAAAAAAAGAATTATTTTTGTAAATATCCTTTTTCCACTTTAGGATAAATAATCATTTGCAAACATTCTTTTTTGTAAATATCCATCAACAACTTTCTTTTTTTGAAGATTTTTTAAAATAAAAAGTGAGAACAAAAAGTTGTTGTCTAACAAAAAAAAAAAAAGAATAAAAGTTTTTCAAACTTGTTCTCCAACAATTTTTTTTAAGAAAAAAAATGAAAATTGTTTTCCAACAAATGAGAAAGAGAATAAAGGTTATTTTCAAAAAATAAAAAAATAAAAATTAGAAAAGAAGGAAAATTGCCAACAGAAAAAGAATGTTTCAAAATTGTTACCCCAATGATCATTCATTTTAAGCTAAAGGCAAATGAAATCAAAACTAGGGGCAACCAAAAGGACTTTACCGATTAGGGGCATTTGATAAATTCAAATGGGGCATTTAGTTATATATCCTGAGGCAATAAAAAAATGGATGATTGAAAACCCCAAAATTCTTATTAAATAGTGGCCTAGAATGAAAAGAGGCGAACTTAATCCCAAACACTAACCCTACACACTAAGAGTGGAGTGAATTGTGAGAGATAAAATGGACTCATTCCTTAAAGGAGGTTTAGTTTGAATTTGATACATAGGTCAAAGTGACATTAGGCATTCATTTCAAAGTCCTAAACACATTATCCTTTGTTAACCCATTTGGGCCTATTAAGGAAGAATTTTTTAAAATTAAGCCCTGTCAAGAACCACCCTACATTAGGGTACCCCACAACGGGGCAATTTGGAGGTCAGGGTCATTATCAAGGAGAAAAAGGATTAACTTATATGCACTTGCCCTAGTTGCATCAATTCAAGAGTAGTCAATTGACATAAATAAATCATTTCCTTTGAAAGGAAGAAGAGTTTCTATCCCAAACCATACACAATCCATATACTTTGAGCTATAAGCCATCCAATGGAAAAAATACAAATCACCTTGCAAAAGAAGAAGAAAAAAGGGATGCATGAATAAAGTGCAAAAAAAAGAAAAGAAAAGAAAAAGAAAATAAAAGAAAAAAGAAAAAAAATGATGAAGAATAGCCAAGCAAGGTGATTAAACCAAGAAGTTAGAAGCATATGCTTAAAACTCAAGGCCCATCAAAACACAAGGTCCAAAATTTATATCATGGACCCACCCACAATTCCACCCTGATGGAAGACAATCACACAAGCACATGCTCAAAGCTCAAGGCCCATCAAAACACAAGGTCCAAAATTTATATCATGGGCCCATCCACAATTCCACCCTGATGGAAGACAATCACACAAGCACATGCTTAAAGCTCAAGGCCCATCAAAACACAAGGTCCAAAATTTATATCATGGACCCACCCATAATGCCACCCTGATGGAAGACAATCAAACAAGGTGATCATACCCGAACACTGGGGGCACATGCTCAAAGTTCAAAGCCCATCAAAACACAAGGTCCAAAATCTATATTATGGGCCCATCCACAATTCCACTCTTTAGAGACTCTTTGGATCAAAGGAGTTGATTTATTAATGCTCTTGAAACTAGGAATAAGTGCATATTCAAGTTTTCCTTAAGGGTTCTTGACTTGTAAACCCGGGATGTGTTGAAAAATTTTCAAAAAAAAAAAAAAAAAGCCTTTATGAAATATCTCTTTTTGATTAAAGCCAATAACCAAAAGCCCACATTATAGTCCAAAAAAGACCTAATAGATTGACCAAAGTGTGTCACTTGCAAGCCGGACCATAATTTTTGGAATCCGAGTCAAATGTGTGAAAATAAGCCTAAAGAGTGTAAGGAAGTCCTCTTTGATTAGGTAACTTAAAATAAGATAACCAACCTTGGTGTAAGAATCATCCCAGGGGCATGAAATCATTTGCCCCAATTTGAAAGAAGTCTGCCTCAGGGTTAGGAATTAATTGCCCCAAAGTTGGAAACAATGCCCCAATTTTCAAATTAATGTCCTAAAAGAAAAACTTTGCCCCCAATGATTAAAATTTTTCAATAAAAGACCTTAGGTGGTTAATAGTGAAGCCTTAGGCTGAAAAAAAAAATGAGTGATCAATGGGGCAAACCCTATTTATGATTATTTTTACCTGTTGGACATTCAAAAAAAGTTGGAATTCAAAAAGAAAAAAAAAGGAAACTTTTTACCTTTAAAAGGTCCAAGAAAAGAAGGGATTTCTTCCAAAAAAATCAAAATAAAAAAAAGTTTTTTCCAAATATCTAAAAGTAATAAAAAAGGAGAAAATAAGTTTTTTTCATTAAAAGTAAAAAAAATTACCTTTGGTTTAAATTTTTAAAATAAAAGAAAAAAAAGTTTTGGTTTTTAAAAGAAAAAAATTCTCAAAGGTTTTCTTAAAAATTTTCAATGAAAAAGGGAAGAATTTCCCACATTAAAAAATTAGCAAAAAAAAAAAATATTTCAGGCTACGGTTTTCAAAACTTGATTTTCAAGTTTAAGTTTTAGGATCACCTGCTCAAATGAGCGTCATCCTATTTGTTTAAGTTTTAGGATCGATTGCTCAAAAAAAAAAAAAAAAAGCATCATCTTAAGTATTAAGATCACCTGCTCAAATGAGCGTCATCCTATTTGTTTAAGTTTTAGGATCGATTGCTCAAAACAAAAAGCGTCATCCTAAGTATTAGGGTCACCCGCTCAAAGGAACGTCATCCTACCTTTCAATCATTAGGATTATATGCCCAAAGGAGCATCATCCTTTTTCTTCAGCATCAGGATAGTCTGCTCAAGGGAGCGATGTTTTTTTTTCTTTAGGATTGTATGCTCAAAGGAGCTTCATCCTATTCTACAAATTGAGAATCGCCAACTCAAGGAAGTGTTGTGCTGCCTTGTCAAGTTGTAAGTTTTAGGCCAGCTCAAGGAGCGCCTTAACAAGTCGAGTGTCAGCTCGAGAAGCGCACTAATGTTAAAACCAAACGCCAGTTCATAGGGTACGTTTGAACCAAGTTTCCAAAGTTTTCAAGAAAAGCTTGAAGTCCATCCGAGTCTTCCAAAAAAAGAAAGAAAAACTTGAAGCCCATCCAAGTTTTCAAACCAAGTCTTTCAAAAGAGAGAAAGAAAAACTTGAAGCCCATCCAAGTTTTCAAACCAAGTTTTCCAAAAAAAAGAAAAACTTGAAGCCCATCCAAGTTTTCAAAGCAAGTTTCCAAAAAAAAAAAAAAAAAAAAGGAAAAACTTGAAGCCCATCCAAGTTTTCAAAGCAAGTTTTCAAAAAAAAAAAAAAAATGCTTGAAGCCCATCCAAGTCTCCCAAAAAAGAAAAAAGTCTGAAGCCTATTCAAGTTTTCCAAAAAAGAAAAACCAGTTCCCCAAATGGATCAGAAAAAACCAGTTCCCCAAGTGGATCAGAAAAACCAAGTCCCTAAGTGGATCAGAAAAAACCATTTCCCCAAGTGGATCAGAAAAAAACCAAGTCCCCCAGTGGATTGAAAAATCACAAATACCCCTCAGTCTAGACAGATAGTCTAGTACACCAAACAAAATCCATCCTTTAGAGATGGAGACCCAAAATCCATCCTTTAGAGATGGTGACTCAAAATCCATCCTTTCGAGATGGTGACCCAAAATCCATCCTTTCGAGATGGTGACCCAAAATCCATCCTTTCGAGATGGTAACTCAAAATCCATCCTTTAGAGATGGTGACCCAAAATCCATCCTTTCGAGATGGTGACAAGATTCAGAAATTTATTCACTCAAGATAGTGATCAAGACAAAATTCAGAAATCTATCCAAGATGGTGATCAAGACAGAAGTCAGAAATCCATCCATTCCAGATGGAAACCAAAGCCCATTGGTCCGGCAAATGACCAAAGCCCATTGGTCCGGCAAATGACCAAACCAAAGCCCATTGGTCCGGCAAATGACCAAACCAAAGCCCATTGGTCCGGCAAATAACCAAATTAAAGTCTAGGTCCGACAGTTGACCTAGCAAATCTCTAAGTCTAAACTCGACAGATAGTTTAGCACAAGATTTTGGAAGGAGAAGCTAAGCAAAAATTGGTTGTCTTTTTGTCTTTGTGGCAAAAGTTTTGTTCAAACTTTACCACAAAGAGGGGCAGCTGTAGACACCCAATTTTTGCCCAATTAATTAAGGCTTAAAATTTAATTAAATTCATTTTTCCAAAAGCCTTAAGTATTGATGAAATTAGCTAGGTGATCAAGGCACAGGCCAAATGGCCTGTTGGTTAAACACATTGACCCAAACACACATTCAAGCTCAAGGACACAGGTTCAAACCCTAGCAAAGGCAAATTTTTGCCTTTTTATCATTTTTGTCTTTTCATTTTCCTCAAATGTGACTTTTGCCTTACTTTGCATCAGTTTTTAACTGATAAAACATCATTGATTGTCAAAATTGATGATGGAATTGCAAAGTGGTTATGGAATATGAAAGATTAGTGCAAAAACAACCCAAAAGTTACAAAATGCAATGTATAAAGCATTCAATTGTACATGAATGAGGAGTTACAAAAATTGAGTGGATGAATCTGGCATGGAATATGAAAACAATCATCAATTCATCAGTTTCAAACAAATTAATCATGGATTTCCTAATTAAATTCGTGAAAAATCAAGGGGCAAAAATCAATTCATTTTTGAAACTGTTCGAAACTGAAAATTGAGCTTGCAACCTATAAATAGGAGGTCCTAGGAGCAAAAGGCACAAGTCAATTTCAACAAAACACAATCAGAATGAGTGAATTCGAAAATTTCGAAAATTAGGGTTCTTAAAGAGAAAATTCGAAATTTGAGAATTTCGAATTGTTTTTGATTCAATTGGAGTATTTAAGGAGCTTTAGGAACAAGTTTAAAGTGATCGAGTGTGCTTTAATTTGATCAAATTGATCGAATTAACCTCTGTAATTTTTTTTTATTATTTTCGGATTTGCGCCGCCGCTACCCACCACCGCGAACCGCCGCTGCTGGTGGTTCTGAGTGAACGCCACCACCACCAACGGACGCACCACTAGCATAGAAGTCGGGCCGACAAACTTAGGGAGGTCAACAACCACCAGGGACGGCCGACGAACGCTCGAAAGATCGCGTCATCGTCTTCCTCGCCCGACGAAGATCCGAATCCTACCCGAAAATCCGAATCCCAACCCGGTCGGTCATCGGTCAACGGTCGTCGGTCATCGGTCAACGGTCAACCCTGATCAGACGGTCCAGATTCAATCCAGCAGATCAGACGGCCTAGATTCAATCAAGCAGATCAGCGGCTCAGATTTGATCAAGCAGATCAGACGGCCCAGATTCAATCAAGCGATCAGACGGCCCAGATTTCATCAAGCGATCAGACGGCCTAGATTTCATCAAGCGATCAGACGGTCTAGATCGAGTCAATAAGATCAGACGATCCAGATCGGTCAGCGAGATCGACGCTCCAGATCTCGTCCGCTTCATCCGACGGTCCAGGTTAATCCGCATTATTTTATTAATAGTTTATTATATAATTAATTTCAGAAAATAATAAAAAATAATAAAAAATAGTAAAAAATTTATAAAAATTCATAAAAAATTCAGAAAAATTCAGAAAAATACAGAAAAATCCAGAAAAATCAAAATATTTATTTTTCATATAAATTTATTTTTTTGATATTTTTGATATTTTTTGAATATTTTTAAAGTGTATTTATACACAAATGGCTTTAGAAAATGCATATTTAATGCATGAAAAATGATTTTAATATTTTTTAATATATTCTGGATATATTGTGAAATTATGTGATGATTTTTTTTAAAACAATAAAAAATAAAAAAATGTAAAAATAAATAAAAATAATAAAATTGGATTTTCCAAAGAACAAAATTTCTAAAAAAAAAATGATTTTTGGACTTAGAAAAATTATATTTTCATAAAATAAAAAAAACAATTGATTAGATTATAGGGTCATCAAAAATGATTTTTTATGAAAATTCAAAATTTAATGAACTTAAAATGAAAAGAGTTCAAAAAATTAAAATTGATCAACAAATTAAGTTCTTTTTTAAAAGAACTACGTTTTGTCTGATCTCGATTAGCGAGTACGTAGGCACCTGCGGGGCGACATAAAAAATAAAAAAAATGTTTTTGTTTTTAATATTGTGAATAATTATTTTGTAAATATAAGTTTTTGTTAAAAACAATGAAATCTATTTGTTGATATTGATATTATAAAAAAATGAAATAAAAAAAATAATAAAAAATAAAAATGAATAATTTGACTTGTAGATATTTGTGCTATAATGTTTTTATTAATTAATTTTTTGAGCATGAAAAGGATAGATTAGAAATTTAAAATTCCAAAAGTGGTAACCATTTGGTTTTAATAGGTTAGCCCCCGAATCCATGCTATCTGGTTTAAAAATTTTGTTTTTTTTCTAAATCAAATTTTCGCAGACTAGTAGCTAAGTTAGAATCAACCGACCCATTGATCCTAGCTTTTTATTTTTTCCCGATTTATATCGGGTGGCGACTCTAATTTTTTTTAAATTTCTTTTAACCCCTAGTCGAGGATTCATGTTAAATGGGTTCGGGTTTAATGTGAATCGGGTTAAGAGAAATGAACCAGATAAGATTAGTGGAAAAAATCCAGGCTCGACAAGAGGTTGCTTTGATGATCATTGAACAAAAAGAACTTTAAGAGACTTTGAAAGATTGAATTTGGAATTCACTTTGCAAGATTTGGAAATAGAGATCGCAAACTTGATAGTGGAACCCACTTTATTTCAAAGGATTAAAAATGCACAAAAGCAAGATGAAGACTAACAAAGGATCATCGAAGGTATTGCACAAGAGAAGCATAAAGGATTTCATTTGGGTGAAGAAGAAATTCTTCGATTAAATAAAAGACTGTGTGTTCTAAATGATGTAGCTTTGAAGAAGGAATTGATGTATGAAACTCACTATTGTGGATATACTGTTCGTCTTGGGAAGCTAAGACATATCAAGAACTTAAAATTGAATAGTGGTGGAATGGGATGAAAAAACATATAGCCAATTTTATTGCTCAATGTCAAACTTTCCAAAAGTGAAAGTAGAACATCAAAAGCCAGGTAGATTGTTGCAACCTTTGCCTATCCCTAAATGGAAATGGGATCAGATTTCAATAGATCTTGTGAGTTCTTTACCAAGGACTAATGTAGGTTATGATTGTATATCGGTTATTATGGATCGACTTACTAAATCAGCTCATTTCTTACCTAATATTATGACATATTTCTTAGATAAATTGGCATAGATATATGTTAAGGAGATATTCAAACTACATGGGGTGCCAGCAAATATTGTATCTAATAGAGATCTAAGATTTATTTCAAGGTTTTGAGTTAGCTTACAAAAAGCTATGGGAACTTAGTTAAAGTCAATACTGCATATCATCCTCAGACATATAGACAAATAGAAAGAACAATACTAACTTTGGAGGATATGCTAAGATCATGTGTATTAGAATTCAAAGGAAGTTCGGATCGACATTTACCCATTGCAGAATTTGCATACAATAATAGCTACCATTCAAGCATTAGTATGCCACCTATGAAGCTTTGTATGGACACAAATGTAGATCCCCATTATTCTGGGACAATTTGGAGAAAATTTCCATTAGACCTTAATTAGTGCATGAAACAATTAACAAAGTGGCAATAATCAAACAAAAGATGAAAGAGGCTCAAGATTGACAAAAAAATTGGGCCGACTTGAAAAGAAGAGAACTCAAGTTTGATATAGGAGATCATGTGTATATCAAAATAAGCTAATCAAGAGCTTAAATCAAGGAAAATTTCAAGAAAATTGAGTCCAAGATATATTAGTCCTTTTGGCGCCTTGGATAGAATTAAAGAATTATCATATTGATTGGCACTTCCACCAAGTCTTGCTAACATACATAATGCTTTTCATGTGTCAGTTTTAAGGAAGCATTTCCCAAATCCTCAATTGTTTGAAGGATCAGGTAAACTTCAAGCTTTAAGGAAAAGCTTCTTTTTTTTTTTTTTTTTTTTTGGGTTGGGGAGGGGGGGGGGGGGGGGGGGGGGGGGGGGGGGGGGGGGGGGGGGGGGGGGGGGGGGGGGGGGGGGGGGGGGGGGGGGGGGGGGGGGGGGGGGGGGGGGGGGGGGGGGGGTTGTTGGGGGTTGAATGTAATCCCAAGTTTTTTCTTCAAGTTAAATTAGAAATTAGAAATTGAATATATATATATATATAACTAGTAAATAATATAAATATTGATATAGTTAGTAGTTTTAGGTCTTTAAGAGATCTAAAAAATTAAAATAAATCATTTTAAGTTGATGACTAAATTATTTTACTTTCATACTCCTTTAGAAACTTGGATTTTAGAAAATTCATTTCTAATTTATAAAAGATATTGATATGGATTTCATAAGAGCAACTTTATTTAAATAAGAGTTGAAAGTCTAGGTGGTCAAACCTTGAATTAAATTCTAAATTGATAATACTTAATGCATCAAACATTAAGAAGCCATTTTAATGCATGATGACCTAAGTCATCCATTAATAACCCAAGCCTAAATCTTTAATTCAAGCCTTTAGCCTTCTCCCCACTATAATAAGGCTACACATGTGCACACATAACAACTCTTAATGTGTCTCAAAAATAAAAAAGTTACTTTATCAATTAAAAAAGAAATAATTATCAAGTTAAATATCAAACATATCTTCTTCCTCTTCTAGTTCTAACAACAATTTTTTTTCATCTTTTTCACTTTTAAAAATCCTCCAAACATACAATTCAAGTTCCATTGACAAGTTAAGAACCATTAGGTAAGTTATTTCTATCTTTTGCTTTGTTTTTTTTGTAAAATAAATAAGTGTGGTTAGCATTATATTGATAAAATCTTGCTTAGGTATAGTTTGAGTAGTGAAAATGGTAGTTTAAGGCTTAAAAAAAAAGTATAATTGACTTTGGTTGGTTGGGTAAAACTGATGTGGTGTAAGTTGTACATGCAAAGTTGTTTTGAAGTTGTAAAAGAAGTAAATAGACTTGTATGTAAGTAGGGAAGTGTTTTTTTTTTTATTATTATTGAAACAAAGTCATAAAAAGAAGTATGAAAGTGTAAACTCTCATAGTTGAAAACATAATTTTGGGTTTTGATAACGGGCATGATAGAGGGATGATCTTCTCGGATCACTAAGTTTTGACACATCATAAGCATGATGGAGCCCATTATCTCCTTCGATTGAATTTTCATATGTGATCAAAGGCTTGATCACGACCGTAATTGGCAATACGTCCTAAATAACAGCTGTGATTTGTGACATTATCTCCTTTGTGGCTTATAGAAGTTTTATCACACCTTTTATCATGGGTATGATGATGCCTTGATAGTGATCATGGCCATGATCTTTCCCCTGAATTGTATATTAAAAAAAATAATTTATAATGATAATAAATAAACAAATTATATAAAGTGTGTCATGTATATATACACACAAATACTAGCATAAAAACCTTTATAGAATTTTAATTAAGTTAGCATATATAAATATATTAGTGACATGCAAGTTAGTACTTTTTAGCCTTAGGATATTAAGCATAAATAGAAACTTTTATGTAGTTATGTACCTAGTAATGTATATTTATTGTCTTATAGGATCATTAACCAAGATTTAGGCTTTCCATTTGATTACTATGACGATTAGCCAAGATGGTCGAGTGAGTAACTTGGGTCTTTTCATATTGCTTGTTTTTGTAAAATAGTGGCATTTGTTCTAATACATAAATAGAATTAATTATGCATATGGGGAATTGAGAATAATGCATGTTATGTGATGCCTTGATGAATTTTAAACTTTAATATTAAAGTGACAATTATTTTCTTGGCATTGATTGAATCATGTGAATTTAAGGATTGTTTGAAATTGATATGGTCATAAAGTAAAATGATTAAGTTATATCTAATCTTTAAATGAAATGGACATACATTACATGCATACATAAACTTGCACTTGCATGGTAAACACACTACGTATAACATTTTTTATTCTATGGTAATTTTGAGTTTACCATAAATAAAATCGATATTTTTCTACAAGAAAGGTTATCACTATTTTTTTGATTCTATAGGAACTAAACAGGCAAAAAAAAAGATGTCTCCTATGGTGTTGAAATGAAATGATAATACTTAGTGGAGCTTTTAAAGTTTCTAAGGTTAAGTTGAGCTATTATATTTCCTAGGTAAAAATGAATAATCTTCTCCTGTCGTAGTTCTTAGGATCTCCTAAGAGTGATTTACTTAAAGCTGGATTCTATGACCCCCCAAGAAAAGGGTGTAAATCTTCATTAGTTTGGATTCTGGTTAACCAAACTATGTTTGTTACATATGATTGATTGTTGCATTGGGTACGATTGATAGTAAAACCTTAATTAGAACTATGTTAAGATTCTGTCATTCATTGAGCTTATTATGCTCACACTCTTATAGACTGTTGTTTATAGGAATTAAGAAGAAGATCAAGACTAAGATCAAAGTTGAAGTTAGTTTAATGAAAAGAATTATGTAATTAGGATTTTGAGAAATGACTTTGTTGATGTATTGAAGTTTGAAGACTAATGTTTGTAATAGTATAAACTTATATCTTATAAGTATCTTAAGATCGTATGTTATAAGTGTAATAGTGGAGTCCTTAATGACAAAGTTTGTATTCAATATCTGATGACTATAGACCCTTGTAAATTTATTATTTTATTTGACTTATATGTATACAATGTCTTCTTTCTTCTAAAATAACCTTTGATCCTACTATATTTGTCCATGCCATGAGGCATGCTAGTTGTACAATACTCTTGTAACTTTCTAGAGGCCTCAATTAGTTACATGATATATCAGTACAATTAAGGTGCTATAAGGAGGAGTGACATCTATTCTGTAAGGTCAAGTTGTAGCAAAAAAAACTCCCCCTTGATGTCATTCAACTTCTACTCAAGTTCTAGATTGTAGGCACGATTTGGCTACATTATTGTATCATGCATGGAATTGTAATGTAAACCCCGGTATTCTTAGTAGTTAAGTAAACTCCGAGGATCGAGAAGCGAAACCTTAATCCAGTCCAGTTTGAGCTTAGTGAGAGGAGCTTAGAAACCCTAAATCCGGCTTCCTTCAGTTTCATAATAAAAGAAGTTTTATAAAGTAAATGAATATGAATTATTGTTTTAAAGTATATTTTAAACCTTAGAAAGTTTTGAATTCGAGAACTTTTCAATTTCGGGCCTTCCCGAGCTCAATTACGGAAAAACGTGCCTGAGGACCAGAAACTCAGAAAAATATTCCGAGATATTCATTAGAACCGAAATTTTATAAGGATTTCAAAAATATAAATATTAAATATAATTTTTCGGCTATAAAAATTACAGTTATAGTCTTTTTCCCTTATTTTCTTTATAACCAGTAAAGTAGATGTCTTGTCTACTAATCACAAGTACAACCTACACTACACACTACCCATAACCTTATTCTTACATCCTTACAACTACTTATTACAATTTTTTTTCCAAAAATTTTGTTTCCTATTAATTATACATTTATTACATTTTATTACATAAATTACAAATTTTATCAATTTCAATTCTCTCTCTCCCCTCCCACACACTTGGCCGGCGGCCCTCCCCTCCCCAATTTCCCTCAATTTGATTTATTTTGACTTCTTTTAACTTAACTAAACCCTAATACACACAATATATAAGCTCATTTTCTCTATCTCTCTCCTCATTTTCACTCTTCTAAATTTTTGCAAAGGTTGAAAACTCTCTCTTCTTTCTCCTATGGTTGCCGTGACACAACACACACACACCTCCACAAATTTATTTCATCTTCTTTTCTTCTTCAAATCATCCATTAGATGATGATTCCAAGTTTGTTATTCCTAAATCTTGTAATCGCAAGACCATTCTTGAGTGTTTTTCCACTTTTAATCCCAATGAGCATATGCTAGGGACATGAAATACTAATACAAGAATATCAAGCCATCACAAGAAGTAGATCTTGTGTTTAAAAGAGTTTTTGTTGAAATATCATCATTGTTCATGCATGTATAAAGAGACTTGCATGGAAAGTTTATGTTCATGCCATTAAATCATGTTCATGCACTATAAGTAGTAGATCTAGTGTTTAGACACTCATTTTTTATTTATATTATGTTGATGTGGATATCTTGAGCTTTCATGCATTAATGATCATAAAAGCTTAGCCTTGCATGTATATATATGTGTTAGATGATAGATCTTCATGTATAGGAGGCAAGAAACTTGAAAAGAAAAGATTTTATTAGAAAAGCCTAGTGGAAATTCGGATGGAATTTGAAACCTATTTTAAAAAAACCCTTGAAAACATTTTGAAACTCATATTTGTCATAAAAAATGGAGGGTATATGTAATAGGTATCTTTTAGGAATAATTTTTATAAGTTCGAATGAGTTTAGGCATGTATAATATGTAAAACAAGTAGTGGAATTAGAATGGAAAATTTTGAGATAGTGATTAAATTGTTAAATCGTAATTTAGAGCAATGTTTATCAAACACCTAGTATTCAAGCTTAAATTTGCATTATTATGAGTTAAATGAAGTCCTAGACATAGA
Source organism: Combretum micranthum (assembly GCA_024138025.1). Taxonomy (NCBI): domain Eukaryota; kingdom Viridiplantae; phylum Streptophyta; class Magnoliopsida; order Myrtales; family Combretaceae; genus Combretum; species Combretum micranthum. The sequence continues at coordinate 31,334 of JAMXBD010003260.1, read as the reverse complement.
TATAATAAAGCTTTCAATTTTGATTCATTAAACAAGTTTCTCATGGGAATATGCAAGAAATGAAAATTTCCAAAATTCGGATTTTTGTGAAAAGCTTTTTTAAAAAACATATTTGGCCAATTAAAAATGTGAATTTCTATGAAGAAATGAAGGCCTTGGATAGTATAGAATGAAGACTCATTTTACTTAGATAGTAAATGAATCTAAGAATAAAATCTTAAAAACCCTAGGAAATGCAAAATTGAAAGAATAGATTTTTAGGAAATATTGATTGTGGAGTCTTATGATAAATTAGAATTCTTAAGAGTTCATTATCGAAAATCATCAATCATGTATATGTTGAACTCATTACATGAAATTCATACTAGGATTCATTCATATTCCATCTATACATGAATTATCAACTAGAAACATTTTTACTAAATGCAAAACAATTTTACGGAAACGGAAACGTTACAGAACAGATTTGATCCCCCTGTTCCATGACCTTAATGTTTTCAAAACTTGAAAATAATATTATAAATAGATAGATCTTTTGAAGTAGATAGAAATCGATATAAAATTTACGAAATTCTGAGTTAAAATGACCAAGTTATGGCCGTTTTAAAAGTTGGAACTTTCGCAAATAGCGAGAATTCCGGTTTTGTCTAGTTTAGATGCATAGCTTGAATTAGTTAAGTGATGAGATTCTTATTAGGTTGTTCTTAGTGGTAGGTGATCCCGAGCACGGCGATACCTTACCACCCGACTAACTACTATTAAGAGACCGGCGTTACCATGGCCGAGTGAGTATTCTTCAGATTTCAATTATTGGTTGTGATAATGATAGTGGCATTAGTTGTTTAGGCAAAGATAAAAATGAATATGCTGATGGGGTATATGGGAATTATATACTTGTCTGCTGTTGATATGTGAAGTTGAACTTAAGGAATATCGAAACCGGGTGTTAAGCTACTGCTTGTATAGCGAGGAGTTATAATTAATTGTCTGCGAATATTGGTTAGTCACTAAAAGAATTGGATTAATCTATTATTGGACCTCAATATAATTGAAACTCATTCATATCATGGTGGGATGAGCATTAGCATTTGTTGGTTTTTCGTGATCCATAAAACGAAATTTTTCAGTTGACCGTGAGCTTAAACGGCGTCATACTGTAGGATTCGTTTAATCTGCTAACCCGGATGGAGGGGCGCAAGTCCATCCACATATGATTTCCGGCTGGTCATATGTTTGCTGAACTCATTTGTTTGAATGCATATCATTTGCTTGAGTAACCACTTGCTTGAATGATTTGTCTTAATTGTGATATGGAAGTTTTCACTCACTAAGCTAGTTAGCTTATGCCCCTATAGTTTTTACTTGTTGCAGCATGAATTCATTTGGCTTAGGCCAAGGCAGGCTACAGCTCAGGTACCAGAGCTAGGAGTTTCCCTTAGAAGTTTATTTCGATTTTGTTTAGACTTTCGTTGGAAACTAAAGGACTCTGGATGACTGTAATGGACTTAATATTATTTTGCGGGGGAACCCCTTAGACTTTGTAATTTATATATGTGTTTTGGTTTATTATCTATGGCTAATGAATGCCACATTAAACTTCTTAACTCCATTGATTGAGTATTCTATTGTCGTAAAGGGACGCTTTACATCTATACAAGACTCCCGAAGGGCTCGGATAGAAATTCGAGAGTCTTATATAGTATGTGGCGGACTGTTACGTTTAGGATACCCCTATGGGTGACAGTTTAAGTTGGTATCAGAGCACTAGGTTATAAAACAAGACAATAGAATTAAAAGAAACCAAACTTAGAAATTTAACTAATAGGTTCAAATGGAGTTGAAAATATCTTTCCTTGTTAAGTCTAATTAGGAGTCTTATCTTGTTGTAGGTCTCCTTGGGTGAGACCAGGGAACGGGCTAGAAATTTCACCAAGAGAACTGATGAGACCATGGTAGAATACAGATTGAGATTAAGAGAGCTGTGTGAGGATTTTGCTCTAGCTAGGCACCCCCGACTATAGGGGAGATGTTCAGATTGTGGAAAGAAGGGTTAAGATACACTAGATGGGCCGCTGTGGTCGACCAACTGAGATACGATCCTATGGGAAGAAGGAATTGGACCAAGTTGGAGACAATCTATACCTTAGAAAGAATCATGGTAGAATATGGGCATGAGCCCATGACTAAGGAAGCCACTTTTATCTTGAAGAATGGGGGAAACCGGACCCCTCCAGATTTTAGGGTATGGATCCCTATAGGACCTCTATATGTGTATGCCTATGATGACTTGTATGACCACCATGATTGGAACATAGCGGATGCTTGGAACCATATTACTTAGCATGCAATTTACTTAGACATTCTTCCACCACGTGTAATCACTCCACCACCAGCCAGTGACATAGGTATGCAATTGAATGGTGCACCTGTGATTGGAGAGAATAATGAAGTTGATGAAGAAGTAAAGGACCCCGAGGAGGATCCTAATTAGGAGGAAAATGTAGTCCCCAGAACCCCTACCCCACCCATTGAGCCGGAAGTGGAAGTGAATCCGGAACCTAATCAAATTGTGTGGGATTTTAATCGAGTATTGGAGATACCAGATAGTGGAAGGGTAGAACCTGAATTAGATCCCATGTTATGGAGGGATGTTTATATTGAGGGTGAATATCCACTTGTGCTTGATCTAGCAGTAGTAGTACCCGTGGTCCCCGAGCCTATGGAAGTGGAAAATGTGGGTGGAGAGCCTATGAGAGAACCCGAGATAGTGGAGAACCAAGTAGGCGAACCCGAAGCAAGAGGTGATGAGGAAGAAGTGAGCTCGAGGGAGGGGCAAGGAACCGAAGAAGAGGAGGAAAGTGAAGAACAAGATCAAGAGCCTTTAGTCCGACCTGCTAGGAGGCGGAGGATGAATGTAGGGGAATACCTTAGTTTGTTCGTCCAACAGGACGATGGTGGTTCTTCTAGTAGGAGACGACCTTCTAGTTCAACCCTTGATGATGATAGCGATGAGTGAAGGTTGAAAGGATTAGCCAAACCCATGAAGTCCAAGTGAAGTCCTTGTTTTCCTTATTTTGTAGTAGGCAATGCGGGATGCCAATTGCCTTAGGATTTCTGGATAATTAGTCTTGTTCTTTCTTTTTCCCTGTATTTTGTTGTGTTTCCGGAATAGGGAAAAATGTTTAGAATCGGAACTAGAGTATAGCTAGCCAAATTTTGTGGACAGAAAATCTCGATGTAATATTTTGTATGGCTCGCTAAAGCAATGAAGGATCATGTTTATTTCAAAAGAAGGAAGTTATGGAATCAAGCATGCTAGACATTAGACATAAAGAGCATTAACCACATATAAACTGCATGAGCATTCATTCATTCATGTTATTATTTTGAGATTGTAACTTATTTCCCTATGTATGAATTATTTTGTTTCTCATTATGATTATATGAAGCTTATGAAATTCAGTTCCTTTTGAAATCTGAGTTCCGAATTCTCGCAAAGCTTTGAACCTTGTTTGATAAATTAATTCCCCTGGAAATTGAAAACGTTTTAAGAATGCTAAAATTTAATAAACAATGTGTAAACAGACAAAACCGACGGATTCGGAATCGGGAGTAGGAATCTCTCCTAAACGAAGTCGACCAACCAGCTGTACCTCAACCTAATCCACAAGGAGTCGGACCTCCGAATTAGCAGGGTGATGTGTTGAATGCAATTGGACAATTAGCTAACCTCTTGAATATATTCATCCAGAACCAAAACCCGGTTCAGAACCCGCACCAAGGACAAAGTGTCTGGGATTTTGCTCCACATCCACCACTACTTGCAAATCACCGAGAAGTAACTGCTGAAGCACCTACTCCACAAGAGGAGCATTCCTATAATGTGCCCTTGCTACCCCCTCCACCATACCGAAGGCCTCACAGAAGCTCTTTACCGGATTTCATTAAGAGTAACTGGTATTTTGATGGAGCATTTGGTAAACCTGATGAAGCCGAGGACTGGTTAGCTCAAATTGAGCGATCTTTTGTTGCATTTGAGATTTCACCCTATTTACAACTGGAGTATGGAACTTATATGTTGAGATACAATGCGAGGGTTTGGTGGGACTCTAAGAGAAGAAGCTTGCCTTCCTCGGTTACATGGGAATCTTTTCGCCGGGAATTCTTGGACAATTACTTTTCCTCCAGCTTGAGAGTAAAATATAGTGCTGACTTTCTCCATGTTAAACAAAAGGGTAGAACTGTAGAGCAATATGAGACTGAGTTTGTCCACTTGCTACAATATGCACCTGAGTCTTTTAGGGATAGTGAGGAGTTGAAGAAACAAGTATTTTTGGGAGGCCTAGATGAGGAGTTGCGGATTAAATTAAGAGTTTGGAGTAAGGACCTACCCTGAGATGGTGGAAAAGGCCCGAGTGATTGAAGGGGCCAGGAAAAGGAAATACCAGGAACCTGACAAAAGAGTATTTGGGAAAAGGCCGTTTGAACGCCTCAAGTTCAGGATTCAAAGGAAAGAGGTACAGACCATACCAGGGGTTTAAGGATGACACTAGTGGAAAGCCGACCCAGTTTAAGGCCAATGTCACTTGTTGGAAATGCAAGGGGACTCATGCTCCTAGACAATGCCCACGGTTGAGGAACAAATGTTATTACTGTAGCGATGCTGGCCATATAGGTTTATACATGCCTAAAGAAGATGGTCGTGACTTGCTTTATTTGCAAAGAGAAGGGGCACTTGGCCTCTGAATGTTCCCAATGGAAAAGTGTGGCCGCTTGACCCTTTGGGACTTCGAGCAATACCAACCCTATGAGGCCGGGTAATAAAAGTGGGAGCCGTGCAGCTTCGGCAATGCATGGGATGAGGCTATATAACTTTGAAGGCCAATGGATGGTAGAGGAAGATGAAGATGAGGAAGTGGAATTGGCAGCCTTGGATCAAAGCGACGGTGCGGATGGCGGCCTGGTGACAGGTTAGTAACAGAAACCGTCTTAAGTTAAAAGTTGATTTAATTATTTTGATTGCTACCTGAATTAGATTAAATATGTTTATGGAAAAGTTGGAAGTTAAGAACCCCATGTAGGTAGCTTTGAGAGTGTTTTGGGGTTGATAAGTGATAAATGTTTGTTGACCTCAAGACACATACGGGTGAATAAAATGAAGGCTTATGTTTTGTTTGACACAGGAGCGACACATTCGTTCATCACCACTAGTTTGGCTAATCAACTTGGATTACCTATAGCCACAAATACTGTTAGTCTGAGGATTAAGACACCTACTGGAAGCGTTGTGTCAACCCAAGAATTGATAAAGGACTGTCCATTGGAAATTCACGAGCACCACTCCAAAAGTGATTTAATAATATTGGAGATGAGTAAATACGAAGTTATCCTTGGAATGAGTCAGCTAAGTAAGGTAAAAGTGGTAGTGGATTGCCAAAAGAGGACAGTGTGTTTCTATGATCAATCCGGAGGAAAAGTGGAATTTGTGGGAGAGACCCTAGTCCCAAGAAGGTTTGTGTTAAACTCTTTTGAATTGATGATGGAGGATGAAGAGATAATAACTATTGAAGGTGTCTTAGACGAAGAGGAAACTCGGGAAGAAAAGGATATACCGGTGGTAAATGAATATTTGGATGTGTTTCCAGAAATTTTGCCGAGATTACCACCAAAAAGAGAAATTGATTTTGAGATTGTTTTAGCTCCAAACACTGAACCGATATCCAAAGCACCATACCGGATGACACCGGCTGAGTTAAAGGAGTTAAAGACACAATTACAAGAACTTTTGGATTAGAAATTCATAAGACCAAGTGTGTCGCCATGGGGCGCACCTGTCTTATTTGTAAAGAAGAAAGATGGATCAATGAGATTGTGTATCGATTATCGTGAGTTAAATAAGGTGACTATCAAGAATCGGTATCCTCTACCAAGAATCGATGATTTGTTTGATCAATTGTAAGGAGCTTGTGTGTTTTCACGCATTGATCTGCGTTTGGGATACCATTAGTTAAGAATAAAGCCTGAGGATGTACCAAAGACGGCTTTTCGTACTCGTTATGGACATTACGAGTTTTTGGTGATGTCGTTTGGGATAACTAATGCACCAGCTGCATTTATGGACCTTATGAACAGAGTCTATAAGCCACTTTTGGACAAGTGCGTAATAGTCTTCATAGACGATATCCTAATATATTCGAAGACCAAGGAACAACACGAGGAACATCTTTGTTTGGCGTTGCAAACCTTAAGGGAAAACAAGTTGTACACCAAATTGTCCAAATGTGATTTTTGGTTGGACGGAATATCTTTTCTTGGACATGTGATAATTGGTGAAGGGATATCAGTTGACCCCGAAAAGATTAAGGCCGTAGTGGAATGGAAACAGCCACAAACGGTTACTGAAGTAAGAAGTTTCTTAGGATTGGCTGGCTACTATCGCAAGTTTGTGAAGGATTTCTCGAAGATAGCCAAGCCACTGACTCAATTGACCCAAAAGAATGAGAAATTTGTTTGGATAGATAAGAGGGAACAGAGTTTCCAGGAATTGAAACGACGACTGGTATCGACACCGATTTTGGTTCTACTGGACCCGAAAAAGTCCTATACGGTGCATAGTGACGCCTTAAGGAATGGCCTTGGATGCGTATTAATGCAGGAAGGGAAAGTTATTGCATATGCTTCTCGATAGTTGAGACCCCATGAGCAAAACTACCCTACACATGATTTGGAATTGGCTGCAGTTGTCTTCGCCTTGAAACTATGGAGACACTATTTATATGGACAGAGGTGTGAGATATACATGGATCATAAGAGCCTTAAGTATCTGTTTACATAAAAGGAGCTAAATATGAGACAAAGGAGATGGTTAGAACTAATAAAAGATTATGATTTGGGGATAAATTATTGTCTAGGGAAAGTTAATGCAGTCGCGGATGCCTAAGTCGGAAAAATTATAGGGAAGTAGCCGCCTTGATCACAAGTCAAAGGGATTTGATTAAGGATTTAAGAAATTAAAGATTGAGTTCATAGACCAAAGTGCTGAGCTTGAGATAGCCAATCTGGCATTGGAGCCAACCCTAATAGAAAGAATCAAAGAAGCCCAAAGGTATGACTGATGAACCAAAATTATTCCTATTTTATGGGTGCTAAAACATATGTTCAATGGTCATTTTATTGATGAAATATTGGGAATTTAGTACTTGAATTAATGGAGTTAAGCTTTTAGGTCTTTAAAGGAGATATTTTTCAAGAAAGCAAAGACGGGTCAAAAATGCAAATTTTGGATTAAGAACTCAACATGACAAGAACAAGCCATGTCTTTCAACCATTACAAGAAATAAGCAAAATTAAGGGCTAAATATCAAGCTTTGGAAGACATTTATGAGAATGACCTGTCCCAAACCGTGTCAACCTGGAAATTCAACTTTGCAAGGGACATTTCTGGGACAGCCATGTACCAAGTCGTGTCAGTGAAGAAAAAAGTGCACAGCAAGGGACATTTCTGGGACAAGCCGTGTCCCTAGTCATGTCGATTTCCATAATGAAGAAAACAGCCAGACATTCAAGTGACATGACCTGTCCCCAAACCTGTCGATTTGACAGTCCGTTACTTTATGAGAAACGACTTTTTTAATGAATAGTAACCCCCTATTTATTAAAGAAACGTCTATTGGACATTAAAGGGGTGTTACTTTGAAAAGCCAAAAGACCCATAACTCCGTAACTTCCCATTTCCTCCATCAATGAGCAGTTAATTCCATTTATGCAAAGATCATTATAAATTGAAGATGAAGGAAGAATCAACGACAAGCAGAGAAGAACAAGAAAAGGAGAGACACAGACAAAGAAATAATACTTTTATGTATTTTCGCAGAAGCATTTGTGCTTGAGTGTATCAATTTATCAAGGAACATCATTTGTATTGCTAATATAATTTTAGATCCTTTCTATTTCTCCTTGTTATTGATTTATATTGTTTTATTATGGAGGAGTAGTTTAATATTGCTTGGGTATTGTGGATCCTTGATTGATTTCATGTGATTCCTTTGTTCTTAATTTCAAAACGTTGGATTTTATTGTATTCAACAGCTTGTGTCTAAAGAATGAGTCTAATTGGATGGTGCATCCCATTGGATTCACGTTTGAATTTTGTTAAAATACACCGAAAGGTTGATTTAATGAATAGATCTAAAGCTATTGATGAGATTGCTCATAATCACCTAGAGATAGGGATGGTGAAATCTTCTGTCACTCGTTTTGAATTCATCACTTTGGTTTTAAAACGAAGGATTCTTGTTCTTTACGCAAATTTAAGTTGCTAATAGTCAGGAAGACATTCCGATAGTTTGGCTTAGGTTTAGGTGCTTTTCACTTTGAGAGAAGCATTAGCATAATTTAGTGAATCCGATGATTCAATAATCAATACAACTTTTTGAGAAAATTCTTGAATCATATGAATAGATCTTAGGTGAAACATGACCCAAGCAACCTTGTGAATTGATTTATCCTTTTATATGCTTGCTGTGAAATTTGTGAATATTAGACTTAGTTTAATTTCTATGTATATAAAACCAATTTTGATTTTTTTCGGCTTGATAATAGGAAAAGAGTGAGTAGAAGTACTCATCAACGTTCCCTAGGAATACGACCTAGATCATTTCTCTATGCTACATCTGATGGGTGCGCTTGCCCTGTAAGACCATAGTTGAAAAGAAAACGATTTAGAAAATTTATAAATTTAAAACTTGGTCTTTTGAATCTATCAATGACAAAGTGATACAAAAGATTAAAAGGGAAACCCAAGTACGAAAGAACCTTGACTTTGCAATAGACGATGAGGATGTAATCAGAATGAAAGGAAGGTTGTGTGTACCGAAAGACGAAGAGTTGAGAAAGGAAATAATGAGTGAAGCTCATTACTCCGGTTATACCATACATCCGGGAGGTACCAAGATGTACCAAGATTTGAAAAACCGCTATTGGTGGAATGCCATGAAGAGAGATGTGGCAGATTATGTAATGAAATGTCCGGTTTGCCAGCAGATGAAAGTAGAGCACCAAAGGCCAGGTGGATTGTTAAAGCCTTTACCCACTCCTGAGTGGAAGTGGGATCAGATATCTATGGATTTCGTGTGTGGTTTTCCCAAGACTCCTTTTGGTTGTGATGCTGTATGGGTAATAGTGGATCGGTTAACCAAGTCGGTGCACTTCTTACCCATAAATATGACTTATTCAATGGAAAAGTTAGCTAAGATCTACATCAAGGAAATTGTACGATTACATGGCATACCTACAGGGATTATTTCGGATAAAGACGGTAAACCCCGGTATTCTCAGTAGTCAAGAAACCTTGGGAGTTGGAAGCGAAACCTTAATCCGGTCCAGTTTGAGTCTAGTGAGCGAAGCCTAGGAACCCTAAATCCGGCTTTCCTTCGGTTTCATAATAAAAGGAACTTTATAAAGTAAATGAATTTGAATTATTGTTCTAAAGTACATTTTAAACCTTTGAAAGTTTTAAATTCGGGAATTCTTCAATTCCAGGCCTTCCCAAGCTCAATTACGGAAAAGCGTGCCCGGACCACAGATTCAAAAAAAAATTGTTCCGGAATATTCATTAGAACCATAATTTTATAAGGATTCCAAAAATATCAATTTTATAATTTTCCGAGCTATAAAAATTACAGTTATCGCTTTTCCCGTGTTTTCGGTACAACCGGTAAAGTAGATGTCTTGTCTACTATTCACAAGTACAACCTACACTACACACTACCCATACCCTATTTTTACATCCTTACAACTACTCATTTCAATTTTCTTTTCCAAGAAATTTTGTCTCTTAATCAATTATCACATTTATTACATTTTAATTAACTAAATTACAAATATCAAAATTTCAAACACACACACACATACCCCCTTGAAGTGCCCCCCCCCCCCCCCCCCCCCCCCTTGTTTCCTTCTCAATTTATTTATTTTTACTTCATTTTATTTATCTAAACCCTAATACACTTCATATATATACATATTTTTCTCTCTCTCTCTTCATTTTCTTCTTGTTTCAAATTGTTGCAAAGAGAAAAACTCTCTCTTTTTTTTCTTAAAGTGCCGAGAACTCCCCCTACCTCTTCCCTTACCATTTCAACTCAAGTCTTCTTCATTTCTCTTTTAATCCTCCATTGGTAGGTTGATCTTAAGTCTTGTTCATCCCAAATCTTGTAATGGCAAGATCATTCTTGTGTGTTTTCTCATTTTAATCCCAATGAGCATGAGCAAGGGACTTGAAAACACTACTACAAGAATCTCAAGCCATCATAAGAAATGGATCTAGTCTTTGAATGAGTTTTGTTTGAAATATCAACTTGTTAATGCATGTAAAGTAGAGATCTTGCATATATATTGTCATTCATGCCATGAGATCCATGATTCATGCATTATATATAGTAGATCTAAAGTTTAGACACTCACAACTCCATGTACATGTATGATCATAGAGTTATTTTTATTTTCATGCATTGATGATCATAAAAATGTAGTCTTATATGTGTATAGAGATGTTAGATAGTGGATATTCACATATAGAAGGCAAGAACATTGAAAAAGGAAGGACTTTGTCAAGTATGAAATGTTGGAAATTCGGATGAAATGGAAACCCTATTTTAAAAACCACCAAAATCATTTTTTTCTCATTTCACAAGAAAAATGAAGGGTATATGTAATAGATGTCTTGAAAGAATGATTTTCATAAGCTTGGATGAGTTTAGGTAATAGGAATGTAAAACAAGTGGTGGAATTAGAATGAAAAATTTTGATATGTTGATCAATGGTTAAATTCGTAATTTAGGTTCATGCCTACAAGAACACTTAGTATCTAAGTCTAAATTGGATGTTTTATAGGCTAAATGAAGTCCTTAGATAATATATATATTGGAGCTTCAAATTCTAGTTCATTAGACAAGTTTTTCCATAAGAAAAATGCAAGAAAATGAAATTTAAAAATTCGGATTTTACAAAAAGCTTGTTTAAAACATGTTTACCAAATGAAAAATGGGAATTTTTATGCATGAATGAAGGCCATGACTAATATAGACTTTAAGAACTTATCTCCATTTAGATAACAAGTGGATTACAAGATTACAAGTCAAAGAGCCCTAAGAAGTGTAAGTGGAAGAATAGCTTCTTAGAAATAACCTTTAGGGAATTTTCTAACACTTAGGAGTTCATAAGGGTTTATTATCACAAAATTCATCATGACCACGCATATATTGAGTCCATTATATGGCATTCATGTTAGTAATTCATTCCATACCATTCATGCATGAATCATCAACTAGGAACATGTATTATCAAAAGTAAAACAAATTTTAGGAATTGAGAAATGGCAGAACAGAACTGATCCCACTGTTCCGTGACTTTACTATTTTCAAAACTTGAAAATAATACTAGAAATAGGTAGATCTTTCGAAGTAGATAGAGATCGATATAAAATTTGCGAAATTCCGAGTTAAAATTACCAAGTTATGGCTGTTTTAAGTCGGAACTTCCGCAAATAGCGAGAAATCCGAATTCATCTAGTTTAGATGTATATCTTGATTTAGTTACATAATGAGAGTTTCATTAGGATTATTCTTGCTTGGTAGGTGATCCCGAGCAGGACGACACTCTACCTTCCGACTACTACTACTAGAAAGATTGGCGTCCAATGGCCGAGTGAGTTTTACTTCCACTCTCAATTAATGAATGTGATTGTAATATAGTGGCACTAGTGGTGTAGGCAAAGATAAAAAGAAAGTGTATATGCATGATGGGGTATATGGGAATTATATATGTTGTCTACTGCTGATATGTATTGGAACTTAAGGAATATCGAAACCGGGTGTTAAGCTATTGATTGATTAGCTAGTATCTTATGATGAATGTCTGCGAATATTTGTTGGTCACCTAAAAGAATTGAATTAATGAATATTCAACTTCAATTGTAAATTGAATCCGTTCATATCACGATGGGGTTGGAGCATTCGCATTCGCATTGGTTGGTTTTTCGTGATCCATAAAACGAATATGTTGGTTAATCGTGATCCATCAAACGAACTTGTTGGTTAATCGTATCCATAAAACGAAATATTGTTAGTTGACCGTGAGCTTAAACGGCGTCGTACGCAGGATTCGTTAATTGCTAACCTGGGATGGAGGGCGCAAGTCATCCACATGATTTCCGGTTGGTCATATGTTTGTTGATCACATTGTTTGATGCATACACTTGCTTGAATAACACTTGCTTGAATGATTGTATTTAATTGTGCTATGGAAGTTATTACTCACTAATGCTAGTTAGCTTACGCCCCCATAGTTTTTATCTATTGCAGCACGAGTTTATATGGCTTAGGCCGAGGCAAGCCACGCAAGGTACCGGAGATAGGAGTTTCCCATAGAAGTTTAATCCATTCTTTTTGTATAGACTTCCATTGGAAACTAAAGGACTCTGGATGACTGTAATGACTTGTTATTCTTTTGCGGGGGAATGCCCCTTAGATTTTGTAAACTATAATTATGCGTTTTGATTTATCATCTATGGCTAATGAATGCCACATTAAACTGTTTAACTCCATTTGTTGAAGTATTCTATTGTTGTAAAGGAACGCTTTACATCTACTTAAGACTCTCGAGGGGCTCGGGTAGGGAACTCGAGAGTCTTACTTAGTATGTGGTGGGCTGTTACGTTTAGGATACCCTACGGGGCGTGACAAAGACCCAAGATTTATGTCTAAGTTTTGGACAAGTTTACAAAAGAGTTTGGGCACCAAGTTGCATTTTAGTACGACATATCACCCTCAGACCGATGGACACTATGAGCAGACGATCCAAACCCTGGAAGACATGTTGAGAGCGTGTGCCTTGGAATTCAAAGGGAGTTGGGATAGTCATGTGCATCTAATCGAGTTTGCTTACAATAACAGCTGCCACTCAACTATTCAGATGCCATCCTATGAAGCTCTGTGCGGACGGTGCTGTAGATCCCCTCTGTTTTAGGATGAAGTGGAAAAGATAGCTATTGGGCCAGAATTGGTACAAGAAGCCACCGATAAAGTGAGGGTAATCCAGCGGAAAATGAAAGAGGCTTAGGATAGACAAAAGAGCTGGGCAGACCTGAAAAAAATTCAATGTAGGTGACCATGTGTACTTGAAGATAAGTCCGATTAAAAGTATTAAAAGAATGCGTACGCAAGGAAAGCTGAGCCCGAGATATATTGGACCTTTAGAAATCTTGGAAAGAGTCGGAGATCTGACGTATCGACTAGCTTTACCACCAAATCTATCCGGGATTCACAACGTGTTCCATGGGTCAGTATTGAGAAAGTATGTACCCGACCTAGAAAGGATTTTGGAATTAGAACCGATTTAGCTAAAGGAAAACCTAACATATGAAGAACATCCCGTAAAGATATTGGATAAGAAAACTCAAAGGCTACGGAACAAGGACATTCACTATGTTAAAGTGTTGTGGAGGAATCATGCCTTTGAGGAAGCAACTTGGGAAGCTGAGGAGGAGATCCGAAGAAAATATCCCGAGTTATTTGAAGGACAAGGTACGTCAGTTCAGTTTTGAGGACAAAAATCTATTTAAGGTGAGGAGACCGAGCTGATAGCCAACCCATGAAGTCCAAGAGGAGTCCTAATTTTCTCATTTTGTAGTAGGCAATGCGGGATGCCAATTTGCCTTAGGATTTCAGGATAGTTAGTATTTTATTTGTTTCTTTTTCCTTGTATGTTGTCATGTTTTCGGGAATAGGGAAATTGTTTAGAATAGGAAGGGGAACTTAGCTAGCCAAATTTTGGGGACCAAATCTCGATGTAATATTTGTATGGCTCGCTAAAGTAATGAAAAGGTCATGTTTGTTTCAAGAAAAGGAGTTGTGAAAAGCAAGCATACTAGTCATGAGGCATAAAGAACATCAACCGCATATAGATCACATGAGCATTCATTCATTCACATTATTGTTATGAATTTCAACTGGTTACTCTATGTCTGAAATTTTTTTTTTCCTTATGACTTTATGGAGTTATGAATTCCATTTCTTTCCAAGTTTGATTTCCAGATTTTCACAACTTTTGAACTTGTTAATAATCTTGTTCCTTCGAAATCTAAAACTTACTAAAGATACTAAAAATTCATTAAACATTGTATAAACAGACGAAACCGACGAATTCGGAATCGGGAACAAGGGTCTAATTCGAACGAAGCCGATCAACCGGCTATGCCACAACCTAACCCCCAAGGAGCTGCACCCCAAAACCAAACAGGTGATGTGCTAAATGCGATTGGACAATTGGCCAATCTTTTGAACACTTTCATCCAGAATCAGAATCCGGTTCAGAACCCAACCTAGGGCGAAGTGCCCGGGATTCGGCCCCACACCCCCCCGCAGATCATCGGGAAATGACTGCAGAAGCCCGGCTCCACAAGAGGAGCATTCCTATAATGTGCATTGCCGCTCCCCCGCCATACAGGAGACCCCACCGAAGCTCCTTACGGACTTTATTAAGAGCAACCGGTATTTTGATGGAGCATTTGGTAAACCGGATGAAGCCGAGGACTGGTTGGCTCAGTTGAGCGTTCTTTTGCTGCATGAGATTCCACCTTATCTGCAGTTGGAATATGGAACATATATGCTGAGGTATAATGCACGGTCTGGTGGGACTCCAAGAGAAGGAACTTGACTTCTCGGCCACTTGGGAAACCTTTCGCCGGGAATTTCTGAACAATTATTTTCCCTCCAGGTTGAGAGTGAAATATAGTGCTGATTTCCTCCATGTTAAGCAGAAGGGAAGATCGGTAGAACAGTACGAAACTGAGTTCGTCCACTTGCTGTAGTATGCACTGGTCCACTTGCTGCAGTATGTACCAGAGTCTTTTAGGGATAGCGAAGAATTGAAGAAGCAAGTGTTCCTGGGAGGCTTAGATGAGGAACTGCAGATCAAGTTAGAAGAGTTTGGAGTCAGGACATATCCTGAAATGGTAGAGAAGGCCCGGGTAATTGAAGGGGCCAGGAAAAGGAAATATCAGGAGCCTGAAAAGAGAGTATTTGGAAAGAGGCCGTTTGACGCCTCGACCTCAGGGTTCAAAGGAAAAAGGTACAGACCGTACCAAGGGTTTAAGGAGGAGTCTAGCAGCAAGCCGACCCAGTTCAGGACCAATGTCACGTGCTGGAAATGTAAGGGGACGCATGCTCCCAGACAATGCCCGCTGCTGAGGAACAAATGTTACTTTTGTGGTGATGCTGGCCACATGGTTTATACATGCCCGAAGAAGCTGGCAGTGACTTGCTTTATTTGCAAGGAAAAGGGCATTTAGCTTCCGAATGTTCTCAACGGAAAAGCGTGGCCGCTCGACCCTTTGGAACCTCGAGTAATACCAACCCATGAGGTGGTAACAAGAGCGGGAGTCGGGCAGCTTCAGCGATGCATGGGATGAGGCTGTACAATTTGGAGGGCCAATGGATGGTGGAAGAAGACGAAGATGAGGAAGTGGAGTTAGCAGCTTTGGATCAAAGCGAGAATGCTGACGGCGGCCTGGTGACAGGTTAGTAGCGGAAACCCCTCCTAAGTTGAAATTTAAGTTATTTAATTTGAATTATTGTTTAAATGAAATTGAATATGTTATGGAAAGCTGGAAGTAGAGACCCTATGTGGATAGCCTTAAGAGTATTTTAAGGTTCACATGTGATGGATATTTGTTGACCTCAGGACACATACGGGTGAATAGCGTGGAGGCTTATGTTTTATTTGACACGGGAGCAACCCACTCATTCATCACCAATAGTTTGGCTAACCGACTTGGATTGCCTATAGCCACAACCACGGTTAGTTTGAGGATTAAGACCCCCACAGGGAGTGTTGTGTCAACCCGAGAACTGATAAAAGATTGTCCATTGGAAGTCCACGGTCACCACTCCAAAAGTGATTTAATAATGTTGGAAATGAGCAAATACGAAGTCATCCTCGGGATGAGTTGGCTAAGTAAAGTGAAAGCAATAGTGGATTGCCAAAAGAGGACAGTATGTTTTCATGATCAATCGGGAAAAAGAGTAGAATTTGTGGGAGAAACCTTAGTCCCAAGAAGGTTTGATTTAAGCTCGTTTGAGTTGATGATGGAGGATGAAGAGATAATACCGATTGAGGGTGTCTTGGATGAAGGGGAAATCCGTGAGAAAAGGGATATATCGGTGGTAAAGGAATATTTGGATGTGTTTCCAGAATCTTGCCGGGATTACCACCAAGAGGGAAATTGACTTTGAGATTGTTTTGGCTCCAAACACCGAACCGATATCCAAGCGCCATACCGGATGGCACCGGCTGAGTTGAAGGAGCTAAAGACACAGTTGCAAGAACTTCTGGATCAGAAATTTATAAGACCAAGTGTATCGCCATGGGGCGCACCCGTTTTGTTTGTGAAGAAGAAGGACGGATCGATGAGATTGTGTATCTACTACCGGGAGTTGAATAAAGTGACTATCAAAAATCGGTATCCCTTGCCAAGAATTGACGATTTGTTTGATCAACTGCAAGGGGCTTGTGTGTTCTCACGCATTGATTTACGTTCGGGATATCATCAGTTGAGGATTAAGCCTGAGGATGTACCTAAGACGGCTTTTCGTACTCGTTATGGACACTACGAGTTCCTGGTAATGTCATTTGGACTGACTAATGCACCAGCTGCATTTATGGACCTGATGAATAGAGTCTATAAGCCACTTTTGGATAAGTGTGTGATAGTCTTCATAGACGACATCCTCATATATTCAAAGACCAAAGAGCAACACGAGGAGCATCTTCGTTTGGCGTTGCAAACCTTACGGGATAATGAGCTGTATGCCAAGCTGTCCAAATGTGATTTTTGGTTGGACAGAATATCATTTCTTGGACATGTAGTAACCGGTGATGGGATATCAGTTGACCCCGAAAAGATCAAGGCTGTAGTGGATTGGAAGCCACCGCAAACGGTTACCGAAGTAAGAAGTTTCTTGGGATTAGCTGGCTACTATCGCAAGTTTGTGAAGGATTTCTCTAAGATAGCCAAGCCACTGACTCAATTAACTCAAAAGAATGAGAAATTCGTTTGGACGGACAAGAGGGAACAGAGCTTTCAGGAATTGAAGCGACGATTGGTATCGGCACCGATTCTAGTTTTACCAGACCCAGAAAAGCCATATACGGTACATAGTGACGCCTCAAGGAATGGCCTTGGATGCGTCTGATGCAAGAAGGGAAGGTTATTGCATATGCTTCTCGGCAATTGAGACCGCATGCAGAATTACCCTACGCATGATTTGGAACTAGCTGCCGTTGTCTTCGCTTTGAAGTTATGGAGACATTATCTATATGGGCAAAGGTGTGAGATATACAGATCATAAAGTCTTAAATACCTGTTCACTCAGAAGAGCTAAACATGAGACAAAGGAGGTGGCTAGAATTAATAAAGGATTATGATCTGGGAATAAATTACTGTCCAGGGAAAGTGAATGCGGTCGCGGATGCCCTAAGTCGGAAGAATCACGGAGAAGTAGCCGCCTTGATCACAAGTCAAAGAGATTTGATTAAGGAGTTTGAGAAGCTAAGGATCGAGTTCATAGATCAAAGCGTTGAGCTTGAGATATCCAACTTGGCACTAGAACCGACCCTCATAGAGAGAATCAAGGAAGCCCAAAGATATGACGAGGTGATACAAAGGATAAAAAGGGAAACCCAAGCAGGAAAGTACCTTGACTTTGCCGTAGATGATGAAGATGTGATCGAATGAAAGGAAGGCTGTGTGTACCAGAGGACGAGGAGTTGAGGAAGGAAATAATGAGTGAAGCACATAACTCCGGATATACCATGCATCCGGGAGGCACCAAAATGTATCAAGATTTGAAGAGCCGCTATTGGTGGAATGGCATGAAGCGAGATGTGGCAGATTATGTGATAAGTGTCCAGTATGCCAACAGGTGAAAGTAGAGCACCAGAGACCGGGCGGATTGCTAAAGCCCTTACCCATTCCCGAATGGAAGTGGGATCAGATATCCATGGATTTTGTGTGTGGTTTTCCCAAGACTCCATCTGGTTGTGATGCAATATGGGTAATAGTGGATCGATTGACAAGTCGGCGCATTTCTACCCATAAATATGACCTACTCAATGGAAAGGTTAGCCAAGATCTATATCAGAGAGATCGTAAGTTACATGGCATACCTGCAGGGATTATCTCGATAGAGACCCGAGATTGTGTCCAAGTTTTGGACAAGCTTGCAAAAGAGCTTGGGCACTAAATTGCATTTTAGCACGGCTTATCCCTCAGAATGGACAGTCTGAGCGGACGATCCAAACCCTAGAAGACATGCTGGAGCGTGTGCCTTGGAATTCAAAGGGAATTGGGATAGTCATGTACACCTAATCGAGTTTGCCTACAATAACAGCTATCACTCCACCATCAGATGCCACCGTATGAAGCTTTGTATGGACGGCGTTGTAGATCCCCTTTGTTTTGGGATGAAGTGGAAAAGGTAGCAATTGGGCCGGAATTGGTACAAGAAGCCGCGATAAAGTGAGGTTGATTCAGCGGAAAATGAAAGAAGCTCAGGACGGCAAAAGCTGGGCAGATTTGAAAAGAAGAGAGCTTGAATTCAAGGGGGTGATCATGTGTACCTGAAGATAAACCCGATTAAAAGTATCAAGAGGATGCGTACACAAGGGAAGTTAAGCCCGAGATACATTGGACCCTTCGAAATCCTGGAAAGAGTCGGAGATCTGGCATATCGGCTAGCCCTCCCACCTAATTTGTCCGGGATCCACAATGTATTCCATGTGTCAGTTTTGAGAAGATACGTTGCCGACCCAGAAAGGATTCTGGAATTGGAACCAATTCAGTTGAAGGAAAACCTGACATATGAAGAACACCCAGTGAAGATATTGGATAAGAAAACTCAAAGGCTACGAAACAAAGACATTCACTACGTAAAGTGTTATGGAGGAATCATGCCTTTGAGGAAGCAATGGGAAGCTGAAGAGGAAATCCGGAGGAAGTACCCCGAGATATTTGAAGGGCAAGGTACGTCAGTTCCGTTTTGAGGACAAAACTTTATTTAAGGTGGGGAGGTTGTAAACCCCGGTATCTCAGTAGTCAAGAAACCCCGGGAGTTGGAAGCGAAACCCTAATCCGGTCCAGTTTGAGTCTAGTGAGTGAAGCCTAGGAACCCTAAATCCGGCTTTCCTTCGGTTTCAATAAAAAATTATAAAGTAAATGAATTTGAATTATTGTTTTAAAGTACATTTTAAACCTTTGAAAGTTTTAAATTCGGGAATTTTTCAATTCCGGGCCTTCCCGAGCTCAATTACGGAAAAGCGTGCCCCGGACCACGGATTCAGAAAAATGTTCCGGAATATTCATTAGAACCGTAATTTTATAAGGATTCCAAAAATATCAATTTTATAATTTTCCGAGCTATAAAAATTACAGTTATAGCTTTTCCCGTGTTTTCGGTACAACCGGTAAAGTAGATGTCTTGTCTACTATTCACAAGTACAACCTACACTACACACTACCCTATTCTTACATCCTTACAACTACTCATTTCAATTTTCTTTTCCAAGAAATTTTGTCTCTTAATCAATTATCACATTTATTACATTTTAATTAACTAAATTACAAATATCAAAATTTCAAACACACACACACATACCCCTTGAAGTGGCCGGCGCCCCACCACCCCCCCCCCACCCCCCCCCCCCCCCCCCCCCCCCCTTGTTTCCCTCTCAATTTATATTTTTACTTCATTTTATTATCTAAACCCTAATTCACTTCATATATACATATTTTTTCTCTCTCTCTTCATTTCTTCTTGTTTCAAATTGTTGCAAAGGAAAAACTCTCTCTTTTTTTTCTTAAGTGCCGAGAACTCCCCTACCTCTTCCCTCACCATTTCAACTCTAAGTCTTCTTCATTTCTCTTTTAATCTCCATTGGTAGGTTGATCTTAAGTCTTGTTCATCCCAAATCTCGTAATGGCAAGATCATTCTTGTGTGTTTTCTCATTTTAATCCCAATGAGCATGAGCAAGGGACTTGAAAACACTACTATAAGAATCTCAAGCCATCATAAGAAATGGATCTAGTCTTTGAATGAGTTTTGTTTGAAATATCAACTTGTTAATGCATGTAAAGTAGAGATCTTGCATATATTTGTCATTCATGCCATGAGATCCATGATTCATGCATTATATATAGTAGATCTAAAGTTTAGACACACACTCCATGTACATGTATGATCATAGAGTTATTTTTATTTTCATGCATTGATGATCATAAAAATGTAGTCTTGTATGTGTATAGAGATGTTAGATAGTGGATATTCACATATAGAAGGCAAGAATATTGAAAAAGGAAGGACTTTGTCAAGTATGAAATGTTGGAAATTCGGATGAAATGGAAACCCTATTTTAAAAACCACCAAAATCATTTTTCTTCTCATATTTCACAAGAAAAATGAAGGGTATATGTAATAGATGTCTTGAAAGAATGATTTTCATAAGCTTGGATGAGTTTAGGTATAATAGGAATGTAAAACAAGTGGTGGAATTAGAATGAAAAATTTTGATATGTTGATCAATGGTTAAATTCGTAATTTAGGTTCATGCCTACAAGAACACTTAGTATCTAAGTCTAAATTGGATGTTTTATAGGCTAAATGAAGTCCTTAGATAATATATATATTGGAGCTTCAAATTCTAGTTCATTAGACAAGTTTTTCCATAAGAAAAATGCAAGAAAATGAAATTTCAAAAATTCGGATTTCTACAAAAAGCTTGTTTAAAAACATGTTTACCAAATGAAAAATGGGAATTTCTATGCATGAATGAAGGCCATGACTAATATAGACTTTAAGAACTTATCTCCATTTAGATAACAAGTGGATTACAAGATTACAAGTCAAAGAGACCCTAAGAAGTGTAAAGTGGAAGAATAGCTTCTTAGAAATAACCTTTAGGGAATTTTCTAACACTTAGGAGTTCATAAGGGTTTATTATCACAAAATTCATCATGACCAAGCATATATTGAGTCCATTATATGGCATTCATGTTAGTAATTCATTCCCATACCATTCATGCATGAATCATCAACTAGGAACATGTATTATCAAAAGTAAAACAAATTTTAGGAATTGAGAAATGGCAGAACAGAACTGATCCCACTGTTCCGTGACTTTACTATTTTCAAAACTTGAAATAATATAGAAATAGGTAGATCTTTTGAAGTAGATAGAGATCGATATAAAATTTGCGAAATTCCGAGTTAAAATTACCAAGTTATGGCTGTTTTAAGTCGGAACTTCCGCAAATAGCGAGAAATCCGAATTCATCTAGTTTAGATGTATATCTTGATTTAGTTACATAATGAGAGTTTCATTAGGATTATTCTTGCTTGGTAGGTGATCCCGAGCAGGACGACACTCTACCTTCCAACTACTACTACTAGAAAGATTGGCGTCCAATGGCCGAGTGAGTTTTACTTCCACTCTCAATTAATGAATGTGATTGTAATATAGTGGCACTAGTGGTGTAGGGAAAGATAAAAAGAAAGTGTATATGCATGATGGGGTATATGGGAATTATATATGTTGTCTACTGCTGATATGCGCATTGGAACTTAAGGAATATCGAAACCGGGTGTTAAGCTATTGATTGATTAGCTAGTATCTTATGATGAATGTCTGCGAATATTTGTTGGTCACCTAAAAGAATTGAATTAATGAATATTCGACTTCAATTGTAAATTGAATCCGTTCATATCACGATGGGGTTGGGGCATTCGCATTGGTTGGTTTTTCGTGATCCATCAAACGAACTTGTTGGTTAATCGTGATCCATAAAACGAAATATTGTTAGTTGACCGTGAGCTTAAACGACGTCGTACCGCAGGATTCGTTAATCTGCTAACCTGGGATGGAGGGCGCAAGTCCATCCACATATGATTTCCGGTTGGTCATATGTTTGTTGATCACATTGTTTGATGCATACACTTGCTTGAATAACCACTTGCTTGAATGACTGTATTTAATTGTGCTATGGAAGTTATTACTCACTAAGCTAGTTAGCTTATGCCCCCATAGTTTTTATCTATTGCAGCACGAGTTTATATGGCTTAGGCCGAGGTAAGCCACCGCACAGGTATCGGAGATAGGAGTTTCCCATAGAAGTTTAATCCATTCTTTTTGTATAGACTTCCGTTGGAAACTAAAGGACTCTGGATGACTGTAATTGACTTGTTATTCTTTTGCGGGGGAATGCCCCTTAGATTTTGTAAACTATAATTATGCGTTTTGATTTATCATCTATGGCTAATGAATGCCACATTAAACTGTTTAACTCCATTTGTTGAAGTATTCTATTGTCGTAAAGGAACGCTTTACATCTACTTAAGACTCCCGAGGGGCTCGGGTAGGGAACTCGAGAGTCTTACTTAGTATGTGGTGGGCTGTTACGTTTAGGATACCCTACGGGGCGTGACAAAGACCCAAGATTTGTGTCTAAGTTTTGGACAAGTTTACAAAAGAGTTTGGGCACCAAGTTGCATTTTAGTACGGCATATCACCCTCAGACCGATGGACACTATGAGCGGACGATCCAAACCCTGGAAGACATGTTGAGAGCGTGTGCCTTGGAATTCAAAGGGAGTTGGGATAGTCATGTGCATCTAATCGTGTTTGCTTACAATAACAGCTGCCACTCAACTATTCAGATGCCATTCTATGAAGCTCTGTATGGACGGTGCTGTAGATCCCCTCTGTTTTGGGATGAAGTGGAAAAGATAGCTATTGGGCCAGAATTGGTACAAGAAGCCACCGATAAAGTGAGGGTAATCCAACGGAAAATGAAAGAGGCTCAGGATAGACAAAAGAGCTGGGCAGACCTGAAAAAAGGGAACTCGAATTCAATGTAGGTGACCATGTGTACTTGAAGATAAGTCCAATTAAAAGTATTAAAAGAATGCGTACACAAGAAAAGCTGAGCCCGAGATATATTGGACCTTTAGAAATCTTGGAAAGAGTCGGAGATATGGTGTATCGACTAGCTTTACCACCAAATCTATCCGGGATTCACAACGTGTTCCATGTGTCAGTATTGAGAAAGTATGTGCCCGACTTAGAAAGGATTTTGGAATTAGAACCGATTTAGCTGAAGGAAAACCTGACATATGAAGAACATCCCGTAAAGATATTGGATAAGAAAACTCAAAGGCTACGGAACAAGGACATTCACTATGTTAAAGTGTTGTAGAGGAATCATGCCTTTGAGGAAGCAACTTGGGAAGCTAAGGAGGAGATCCGAAGAAAATATCCCGAGTTATTTGAAGGACAAGGTACGTCAGTTCAGTTTTGAGGACAAAAATCTGTTTAAGGTGGGGAGGTTGTAAACCTCAGTATTCTTAGTGTAAGTCCCCGAATTTTTGGATCCAAATTAAAGATCAAAACTCTAATCAGAAGTCAAACGGATTCTTAAGTCACCCAAAACCCTAGTTTACCGTAACCGCTTAAGTCCGGCATTGCCATTTTCTCAAGCCCTAGAAAACGAAGTTGGAAAAATTAGCTATTATAGTTCGTAATAGCTATAGGTTATATAAAAATATCATATTGAAGGAATTCGAGTGTCCTTCGAACCCGATTAGACATTGTTCTTGAAAAACGTGTCCGGAAGCCCGGAGTAGGAAAAATATTCCAAATATACTGTTAGACTCGTAAAAATATAAGGTTTCCAAAAATATCAATTTCGTAATTTTTCGATAGCTAAAAATATCGGATATCGCTCTTATACGCGTATTTTCTTATTACCGGCATTAAATTGTCATGTCTACTTTTATATTACACTATTATCTACTATTCTACACTATTCATCTATCTCTTCTTTTTCTTACAACCTACTCTTACAAACCATACACCTATTTCTTACACATTTTCATTTCCAATACAACTTCACATCTTTCATTTCTTACTTTTAATTAACAAAATAACAAAAAATCAAATTTTTGTCTTCCCCATGCCTTGAAATTGCGCCGGCCCCCCCTCTTGATGCCCTCAATTTGTTTTATTTTTCATTTATTTAATTAACATAAATTATCTCCCACATTTTCCTATAAATACCTCCTCATACCTTCACTTCTTTTACACCACTTCTTCTCTAAAGTTATTATACCAAAATTTCTCTCAAAAATCTCTCAAGAGTTCTTTCAAGAAGTTCTTCTTAGTTTAGCTTCTTTTAAGTAAGAATTCCTTCAAGATTTCTTTATGTTCATCTACTTAGTATGAGCTTAGTGTGTGTTTTCTAAAACTATGAAGGTTAAGAAAGCAACAATAGGTTCATACTTTGTTTTTTTTCATAATCATAACTCCTTTATGTTCATTTATGTTTCTTTTATATTCATAGCTATCTATTATGTCTATATAGCTATATATATTATTTAGAGCATATAAGCTCATAGTCTTGCAATTTATTTACTTCATTGCAATTTATTTAATTTCAAGTTGATTTTAAGACTAGTCATTCTAGTCTTAGACTTGTCCTTATCAAGTCAAAACAATTCTTTCTCTTTTCCTTTTTCGGGACTAGTCTTTTCTTAGTCCCGGGGTACCTTGATGAAGCTAAGGTCCCAATACTTGATTTATTTCTATTCTTTTAAGTTATTATGTTCTTTACATATTTTCATAGCTTATGATTCATATTCATGCATGAACATAATGATTTAATCTCAACAAAATAAATGAAGGAAATGTTTTCTTGAGATAAAATGTTTTTCTCTAGAAGTAAAATATGGAGTTAATGATTAGAGGAACTTATAAGAGATTTTACAAACATACAAAAAACTTATGAAGTAAACAAAAGTTTTACAATAACTTCATCTTTTTCTAAGAAGAACCCCTTTTCATTAAAATAAAATAATCCCAAGAAAACAAGGAGCTAAAATATTCTTGCGAGAAAATTGTCATAACTTTTACAAAATTGTTGGAATCTAAGTTTAGAAAATAAAACCACTCCTTAGGAATTTAAAGAAATAAATTTGGAAAAAAGAATATTTAATACAAATAACTCAAGGTCTTTCAAAAGTAAAATAAATATTCCAACAAAATCTCAAGTTCAAAGTCTTTTAAAACCTTACTTTTTATAAGTTGAGACAACTTCATTTACTTCATCCATTTGTTATGAGTCATTACATATATGTATATACCTTTCAAAAAGCTTATAAAATACTTGAAATATTTATCTTTTCAAATGAGCTTTGTTTACAAGAAGGAAAACAAGCTTTTGCAAATTCGTGGCAAATTTGGTCGCTATCTTTTCGGAACGCAAACGACCTAGTTTTATGAAAATAAGTTTAGAAATGCGTAGATCTTTTCGAGTAGGTAGAAAACGGTATTATAACACGAAATTCCGAGTTAAAATGAGCAAGTTATGGCCATTTTAAGTTGGAATTTCCTTCTATACGATTTTGATCGCGATTTTAAGAAGAATTTAGAATCTTCAATAATAGAAGTTTTATGAAAGACTCATTTTGGATATTTCATTTTGTTTAGGTGACGAGGGACCCGAGATCATCTATCCAGAGGACTATTTCGATTAGACCTACCCGATTATGGAGTGAGTTAATTCTTTTCCTAAGTACATTTCCTTGTTTGTGCTTGTAATTAGTGGAACTAGAAATTTAGGAAAAGATAAATGAACAAATGTTATGAAATAATTGTTGAATGAAAATTAAGTATATCGAAAGATGATATGTTAAATAAAAGTGTGACTTTTGTATTGATTTGATGAAATTATGGTTGATCACCTTTATCATGAATTCAACTTATATGGTTAAATGTTAAATTGAAATTCATTCATGCATATCATGGTTGTGAGTCACATTTATTTCACTACTATTCTTCGTGTGGGGAAACGAGAAAGTGGTAGTGGTGGCTAGTAGGAGCCGGTAAGTCTACATGGGCCAGTAGGAGCCAGGAAGTCTACAGGGCAAGCAGGAGCCGGTAAATCTGCAATTATTGATGGTCGTATGGGCTTGTAACCACCCAACCCTTGTCATGGAGGGCGTTAAATCCATGCTACACTTGATTTCCGGTTAATCTTGTGTATTTGGTTGATCATGTGATTGATGCATTACATATGCTTGAATTAAATAACTTGGTTGTCATATGGAAATGTTATATAGATAGGAATTATCTCACTAAGCTAGATTTGCTTATACCCTTATAGTTTTCTATTACAGTATGATTATCTATGGTTGGCCCCGAGGAGCCCAGTGTGCTAGGTATGAGCTTACGCTACTAGGAGTTTTTGATGGATGTTTATGTATTTTTAGTTTTGAACAGAGACTTCTAGGAAAAATCTCTATAGTAGACATAGGTGATAGTTATGTTTATTTTGTTATTAGTATAGTTGATTAAAGACTTTAAGGCGGGGGAATGCCCCTAAGATGATGTACGGACTTATTATGCAATGAAGATCTTATATTTATATATTTAAGTTTATGCTTGCTTTTGCTATCTATTTAAACATAATACCCCTTGTGAGTCTCCTACTATCTTAAAAGCACGCCTTACATATGATATAGAAGCTCCTGCGTGACTACGGATTGTCATACATTAGCTTTAATGTTATATGCGGTGGACTACCACGTTTAGGATACCCTCTAGGGCATGACACTTAGTACTTCAGTAAACTCCGAGGATCGAGAAGCGAAACCCTAATCCAGTCCAATTTAAGCTTAGTGAGAGGAGCTTAGAAACCCTAAATCCGGCTTTCCTTCAGTTTCATAATAAAAGGAATTTTATAAATTAAATGAATATGAATTATTGTTTTAAAGTATTTTAAACCTTAGAAAGTTTTGAATTCGGGAACTTTTCAATTCCGAGCCTTCCCGAGCTCAATTATGGAAAAACGTGCCTCAGGACCAGAAACTCAAAAAAATATTCCGAAATATTCATTAGAACCGAAATTTTATAAGGATTTCATATATATATATATTTTATAATTTTTCGGGCTATAAAATTTACAGTTATAGTCTTTTTCCCATATTTTCTTTATAACCAGTAAAGTAGATGTCTTGTCTACTATCCACAAGTACAACCTACAATGCACACTACCTATACCCTATTCTTACATCCTTACAACTACTCATTACAATTTTCTTTTCCAAGAAATTTTGTTTCCTAATTAATTATTACATTTATTACATAAATTACAAATTTTATCAAAATTTCAATTCTCTCTCTCCCTCCCACACACTTGGCCGCACCCCCTCCCCAATTTCCCACAATTTGATTTATTTTTACTTCTTTTAACTTAACTAAACCCTAATACACACAATATATAAGCTCATTTTCTCTCTCTCCTCATTTTCACTCTTCTAAATTTTTGCAAAGGTTGAAAACTCTCTCTTCTTTCTCCTATGGTTGCCGTGACACACACACACCTCCACAAATTTATTTCATCTTCTTTTCTTCTTCAAATCATCCATTAGATGATGATTCCAAGCTTTGTTATTCCTAAATCATGTAATCGTAAGACCATTCTTGAGTGTTTTCCACTTTTAATCCCAATGAGCATATGCTAGGGACATGAAAACACTAATACAAGAATATCAAGTCATCACAATAAGTAGATCTTGTGTTTAAAAGAGTTTTTGTTGAAATATCATCTTGTTCATGCATGTAAAGTGGAGATCTTGCATGGAAAGTTTATGTTCGTGCCATTAAATTCATGTTCATGCACTATAAGTAGTAGATCTAGTGTTTAGACACTCATATTTTTATTTACATTTATGTTGATGTGGAT
Source organism: Combretum micranthum (assembly GCA_024138025.1). Lineage (NCBI taxonomy): Eukaryota > Viridiplantae > Streptophyta > Magnoliopsida > Myrtales > Combretaceae > Combretum > Combretum micranthum. The sequence continues at coordinate 3,483 of JAMXBD010003260.1, read as the reverse complement.
ATCTTGAGCTTTCATGCATTAATGATCATAAAAGCTTAGCCTTGCATGTATATATATGTGTTAGATGATAGATCTTCATGTATAGGAGGCAAGAAACTTGAAAAAGAAAAGATTTTATTAGAAATGCCTAGTGGAAAATTCTGATGGAATTTGAAACCTATTTTAAAAACCCTTGAAACCACTTTGAAACTCATATTTTTCATAAAAAATGGAGGGTATATGTAATAGGTATCTTTAAGGAATAATTTTTATAAGTTCGAATGAGTTTAGACATGAGTAATATGTAAAACAAGTAGTGGAATTAGAATGGAAAATTTTAAGATAGTGATTAAATTGTTAAATTCGTAATTTAGAGCAATGTTTATACAAACCTAGTATTCAAGCTTAAATTGCATGTTTTATGAGTTAAATGAAGTCCTTAGACAATATATATGATAAAGCTTCAAATTTTGATTCATTAAACAAGTTTTCTCATGGGAAATATGCAATAAATGAAAATTTCCAAAATTCCGATTTTTGTGAAAAGCTTGTTTAAAAACATATTTGCCAAGTGAAAAATATGAATTTCTATGAAGAAATGATGGCCTTGGATAATATAGATAATGAAGACTCATTTTTACTTAGATAGTAAATGAATTCTAAGAATAAAATCTTAAAAACCCTAGGAAATGCAAAATTGGAAAGAATAGATTTTTAGGAAGTGATGATTGTGGAATCTTATGATAATTAGAATTTTTAAGTGTTCATTATCAAAAATCATCAAGATCATGTATATATTGAACTCATTACATGACATTCATACTAGGAGTTCATTCATATTCCATCTATACATGAATTATCAACTAGAAACATTGTTACTAAATGCGAAACAATTTTTTGGAAACGGAAACGTTACAGAACAGATCTGATCCCTCTGTTCTGTGAACTTAATGTTTTCAAAAATTGAAAATAATATTATAAATAGATAGATCTTTCGAAGTAGATAGAAATCGATATAAAATTTGCGAAATTCCGAGTTAAAATGACCAAGTTATGGCCGTTTTAAGTTGGAACTTCCACAAATAGCGAGAATTCCGGTTTTGTCTAGCTTAGATGCATAGCTTGAATTAGTTAAGTGATGAGATTCTTATTAGGTTGTTCTTATGTGGTAGGTGATCCCGAGCACGACGATACCCTACCACCTAACTACTACTATTAAGAGACCGACGTACTATGGCCGAGTGAGTATTACTTCCGATTTCAATTATTGCTTGTGATTGTAATGATAGTGGCATTAGTTGTTTAGGCAAAGATAAAAATGAATATGCATGATAGGGTATATAGGAATTATATACTTGTCTGCTATTGATATGTAAAGTTGAACTTAAGGAATATCGAAACCGGGTGTTAAGCTACTGCTTATATAGCAAGGAGTTATAATTGATTGTCTGCGAATATTGGTTGGTCACCTAAAAGAATTGGATTAATCTATTATTGAACCTCAATTATAATTGAACTCATTCATATCATGACGGGGATGGAGCATTAGCATTTGTTGGTTTTTCGTGATCCATAAAAGGAAATTGTTGGTTAATCATGATCCATAAAACGAAATATTGTTCAGTTGACCGTGAGCTTAAATGGCGTCTTACCGCAGGATTTATTAATCTGCTAACCCAGGATGGAGGGTGCAAGTCCATCCATATATGATTTCCGGCTGGTTATATGTTTGCTGAACTCATTTGTTTGATGCATATCATTTGCTTATGTAACCACTTTCTTGAATGATTTGTCTTAATTGCGATATGGAAGTTTTCACTTACTTAGCTAGTTAGCTTACGCCCCTATAGTTTTTACTTGTTGCAGCATGAATTCATTTGGCTTAGGCCAAGGTAGGCTACAGCTCAGGTACCGGAGCTAGGGTTTCCCTTAGAAGTTTATTTTAATTTTGTTTAGACTTCCGTTGGAAACTAAAGGACTCTGGATGACTGTAATGAACTTAATATTATTTTGTGGGGAAACGCCCCTTAGACTTTGTAATTTATATATGTGTTTTGGTTTATTATCTATGGCTAATGAATGCCACATTAAACTTCTTAACTCCATTGATTGAGTATTCTATTGTCGTAAAGGGACACTTTACATCTATACAAGACTCTCGAAGGGACTCGGATAGAAATTCGAGAGTCTTATATAGTATGTGGCGGACTGTTACATTTAGGATACCCCTATGGGATGTGACAAGCAATCTTACCTTTTTCTACTTTACAAACTGACTTTTCTTCAACTGATACATACATTAAAACATGACTAAGGTTAAACTTAACATAACTACTTCAAACACACCACATCTAATAAACTTACTAATTATACTTAAATCTATCATTCTTTTCGTTAACCAAAGCTTCAAATATGAACGTTTTATGTAGTTTTGCTCTATTTTATCTCATGAATTGTAATATTTTTGTTTGCTAAATAAATTTATACTTGTTCGTATGTTTCTAATAGTTATACTATAACTCTTAGACATTATCAAATTCGTAAAATAAATACATAAGTGTTTTTAGTTTTAGTTCATTAAGTTATTACATATGTCAAACTTAGTGTTTTATCTTTGAGTAATAAAACATGTAAGCGTACTGATGTTTTTGACAAAAGAAACTTACTATAACTTCAATAGAACTTACTTTAGTTTTATTGACATTTTCCCATGTGATTGCATTGGCTACTTCATCAAAATATTGGTAATAGTGTTTGTATATAGTTTCTTAGAAATTTTTTCTATATTGATTGTAAGAATTTGAGAAATGGTTTGTGTTTTAGTTATAAACATATGTAAAATGAAAATGGGGTTTTACTATAAAAATGGTTGCAAAAAAGTTGTATTTATCCAATTGTTTAATAAAAGACATTTTGTATTAATTATATCAAATTATAGTGTGATTTTTCAAATTATAGCTGTTTCATTTCACAAGTAAGAAAATTATAATAAATTTGGTTTGAAAAGAAAAATGTCATCTAGCATTGAATGTAGAAAACTTTATTAAAAGCGGATAAGTCTACCCTTATCCTGAATCTTATGGTAAAACAGATGTTGCAAGATCTTCTAGTATTTTTGAAAGAGATTTAAGTATAGATAATGGAAATTAAAATATATAATGTATATAAGACAAGCAAATTAAGATATCTAATAGATACTAACTAATATACAAAAAAATCATTAATTATTTCAAGACAAATAAATTAAAGACAAAGTTTAAATTTAAAATCTTATAAAAATAATTTTTTTATTAATATTAAGCATTTTATATTTACACAGTTATTGTGTAAATCCCTAAATTTTTCTAAACTCTTAAAAATAATCTTAGAGCTAATACAGAAGTCTAAACCTTAAAAACCGACCTAAGTTAAAATCAAACTCTAAAACAAGATAATATGAATTTCATAATCTTAAGAAAACAAGCACCTTCAAAAGCAAAAAAGGAATCCAGCAATAGTTCGACT